>JAQIXW010000042.1:0-67580 GCA_034700685.1 Willowsia buskii | reverse complement strand
TTTATGACTTCGACGAGTTTATCGTTTGCTTATCGTATCCAATAGTTGCTTCTATAGGTCATTACCTTTCTCGTTATGTTATCCATGATTCATGATGTAGCTCTTGTTTTAGGAATTCGAATTATATTTGTTGTTTTGTTGTTTACTTCAACTAAATTTACTTACTGCAAGAGGAAAAAAGTTCAGTCAACCCATTTTATTTCAAGGCAGAGTGGAGTAGAGCGAGTAAAAAACACAATTTATCGTGTCGATGCAGTATAATGAAATGGTAGAGAAAATTGCCTGATAAAACTGCTTCTGATGATGAAAAAATGATGATCATTAGTCGTAATGACAAAATGACAAATGACGTATATCCCGTAACTGAGAAGATACCATACCCTCCGATAGTGTTACATCACGAGCAAGTCATATAATCACTTGTGCATCTGCACTGAGTTCCGTTGAAAGTATGTGCCATAGGAAAAAAATTATATATACACCATCATCTTCTCATCTCCTTCTACACAGTATGTTCTTGCGCTACTTCATTTTTTATTTAGAGAAAACGGTAACAACAAACTTCTCTTGATGATGCTATAATATGCAGTTGGTTTTATTTTGTATAAATGGATGATGAAGCCGGAATAAGAGCAGGAGTAGTTGTGTGTGAGGTAGAGAAGGCAAAAACCGGAGAAGCGTCCATAGTCCATAGAACCGTCACAGAGTTGTAGTCGCAATGTTGCGAGAAGAGTTCAATCACCTTTTCACCTACATCTTGTCCGTTTAACCTTGCACTCGTTGCCAGCGTAGAAGTAGAGAGCATTCGGCCATCGACTCCAACAACAGAAACCCAGCCTGTTATCCCTGTCTACAGTTCCATAACATTTTTGAATGCGCTATATAAGAATAAGCACCTAGATGCGAATATATAACGCTACATATATGTATACATTCGTCTTTTAGTTGAAGCCATGAAGCGAAGCAAACTGCCTGAAACATCTTCCTTTTCCTTCTTCAGATTTCAAAAAAGAAAGAAGGAAGGAAAATGTATAGAAAGAGAAGGGACGAGCACCCATAAACTATACGGATGCGGGTTGTTGGATGAAAGTTTATAAAATGAAGCTTGCACGTTATATTTTTCCTGCTTGATAAAGGTACATGTTCTAAAATACACTATATGGGCACGGAGTAACGAACGATTTGGAATTTAATGCTGCAAAGCTGGAATGAACTCATTGCTGATGACGGAGGAGGAGGTGGAATTTGTACATAACTCAAGGCAAAAAGGTTCTCAACCTTTCTGTCTCCAATCACAGGTCGATAACAGCAAGTTCTACTCAATAGTCAGTAGTTTAACAAGTAAGGCAGGATTGATGAGCAAAATTATCATCTGATTGAGATACTCTTTGTATTTCGAACAAATAAAATGTCGCAAGAAAGATGCTGTTTTCCTTTGTCCTTTGCAAACTTTGTTTCGGAATCTTCAAAAAACACGATATATTTAAAGTTGTACTTATTCCAATAGTAAACTCTATTTATATCAAACATTTCAATGTCTAAAAGGTAAAACAGTAAAGAACCAATAAATGCTTTTTTTATGGCTAAATTATAGTTCAAAACCTGTTAATCTAACCATCCATTAGTATGAGTTTTTGGAAACGTTGTGGGGAAAGGTTTAGCAGCAACTAAAATTCATAAATGAAACCATTGGCCATTGATATATCACTTGAATTCGATTGCTGTATGAAAATTACCACTTAATGAGTCATCATGAATTCCTGGTTATAATTTCATTTTCTTTTATATCTATCACCAAAACCAAAGTCCCCAATCAACCTTCGATAGCTGATTCATTGATCCGTTTCATGTATATTAGCTCTCATGCATATTATATGTGCAAAACGCGTGTGTACTAGTACCGCACACAGCACAAACGCATTAGCTCAATGTATGAAAGTAAAAAACAGAGAGGTGAATGCCCTCTCGTTCGCATTGCCCGTCAACATATTTCTGCATCAAGCACACTACTACTAAATACGACAACGACAACGTTGCTCCTGCCGATGAACTCCACTTTTTTTACACTCCTACTCAAAGATTGCTATTTTATCTTTCTTCTGTGCTCAGCTCACATGTACAGCGAGTAGCAGTACACACCTACTTCCAGCAACCACTAGCAGCAATGAACTCAATGTTATGATAAGTTATTATGGAATTAAATGGGCAATTCTCTGAAAGAATAATTTATGGGTATAACTGTATACTCTATGATAGTTTCACCGTTATTCGAGCTGTTGTGTTGTTGTCCTCTGCCATACAAATCAATGTCATCTTGCTTAAGATATTCTACGAAACTGCTATGCTGGTGAATCTAGTTTGGTCTGTTCGCTTCATCAGCAATTTTTGAAAAGAAAGGTTGCGAATAAATGGATTCATACTTTTTTAATTTAATTAAATACTAATAGTGAGAAATATCAGCGAAGGGAAATTTTCCAGCTTATTCAGCACAATTTAGTCTCGTTCCTCTAGAGGCATAAACGTTCTACTTGTAAAACCAAATACCTTGCACTTCTCCAGTAAACTAAAAGTTAACATACTTTTGTGCTTAAATACGAAATGCTTAAGTGTTATCTTTATAGTCATGAAAATTATATGCATGGGCAATTCTTCTGATTCGTTTACGTCTATAAGTATTATAGACAATGGGCATGGGAAAGAAACTAATTTCTGATGAGTTTTCTTTATGTGCGCTCAAGGTCGATTATGTCGACATAAATCTTTTGTTTTCCTCCAGTAACACAAATTAATTACTTTGATTTTTTACCACAGAAAAAATGGGACAATTATTAAGCTTTTTGTTGATTGCTTGGATGAAATCAGTTAAATCTGTATATTGTAGTATAATTATCTATATTCATTCGTAAGTAAAACAATGACATTTCTCAATGACTATCCTTATCTTGCTTATTGTATAATATTTTTTGGGAGGAAATCGTGTTTTGCTTGCAGTTAACATGTAATCTTTACACTTTACGGGAATCATATCTAGTATTTTCATAAAATTAAAGGATCTTCATTGTGGTCTAATCGTATGAATGACTAATAGTAGTAAAAATGAATTTTAATTAGTGGAGTATGCGGTTATGGTTAAGCATAGATGCATATATGCATACTAATTATCACACTACTATAATGTGCAGAAATGATTGACCAGCCTGGATGAAATTGATAATGAATTTAGCAATTGGTTAGTAAAGCAATGCATTAATTTGTAGTGTATAGTATATAATTTGATTAATATATAATTATTTACCAAGACAAAGAGAGAAGGACATTTTTGGTTCTGCTTGATAATTAGAAGGACACTATTTCGTAAAAACACGAGCCACATTTTTAAATAATAATTGCCAAAAGCTCAGGAAAATGACCATGTGGAGCAATGCAAGCTGGTTTACATCGCTGGATGGACTATAAGGTCGTCCTAAAGTGGATTAAGTCCTTGGCAGAAAATTAACCATGAAACCACGCAAATGCTATACTCCTCTCTCTCGATACTCCTTCATGTTTTTCCTGCCTGCCAGCCTTTTATAATATTCTTTCGTTACTCCCACCCGGAAAATGCTGGGAAAATATCTTTTTCATGTGCAGAAAAATATGATATGGTAAACAACTAATAGAAAGGATAGAATAATATAGTTACATAATAATAAGCTCCCACATTTAGCTTTACCACAAAAGAACATTTAAAAGCTGCCTATGTGAAAGCAGAAGAAAAAAGGGCACAGAATGACGAAAGTTGGTTACCCGTTGGATTGCAAAGGAATGGACAAAATTGAAGGCCAAATAAAGACACTTGGACACCAGAGAAAATACAACATTCAGAGAGGAAAATTGAGAGATAAAAGTCCTTCAAATTATATTACAGCTTTATTTCCTTTCCTTTGTCGTTTATTCCCTCGTTTATACGTGTATTAAAAACTGAGACACACAGGTAAGCTCGGGTTGGTAGTTGCTAGAATTGGAAAGTAGGTTTCTCTTCTGTTATTTTTCGGGAAAACTTTGTACATAACATAATATTATATTATGCCTATGGCTTTGGCTTCGGTTTGGAGCTTCGTTTGGCAATGACATCGTTTTTACCCGGGGAAAAAGACCTTGTCGACGACTTAACTTTTTAGCAGTCGTTATTTGATTCGAGGTGACTTTTCATAAAACGTGATGCGGTTGCAATGTATGAGGAAGGAGGAGGCTTGTTATTAGTCCATTACATAGTTATAAGCTGTTAAATTGAAGCAATGTCATTTTGAATAAAAACAATAGTATTCTGTAGTGGAATGCGATATGGGCAGTAACTGATGTATGCATTCATTCATTTTATTTCCGGTTATTTTCCATAACGTGGTATGCTCTTGAATTAAAATCGTAATTGAGTCAACTGACGCAAGACAGCTAAAACACAGTCGTTATTATCTTGTTGATGGGTATGATTGGTAAATTACTGATGTGTCCTTTCCCTGGCATGTATAATCAGCTAGTTTATATATCTATCCATTTCTAACCCTGAATTCCTTTATTTAGTGTTTTTCCCTCATGTGCCTCTTTTCACGTAACAGTCAATGAAATGAAATTAATTATTTACAGTTAATGATCTCCATAATTTGTAGGTCTTTTGATTTTAACAATAGTATAATTGGAGAAGACACACACTCTGTTCGAAAAAGGTCGAAACTTACATTGTCGTGTCAAAAAAAAGTACCTGTAAGAAAGAAAGTTGACTCGAAAATATGTTCACAACTTTCACGTGCAATATCATGCAGCAGCAATTATTATCGAGACATTTGGTTTGACCCTCAAACGAATATACATACATGGCAAGATATATACACATAAAACTTTTATACTCACACGTCAATATACGAAGGAGTTAGTGACCTTCGAACTTGCACGGGTGCATAAATAAGGAGTATGTAATTATTTTTCCCATATACACCTATCTATAAAACATCAAACAGAAAAAGGATGACACGTCTTTCCAAAGTTATCGGATCGATATATTGCATTATTAAAAAGTTAACAGTCGAATTAGAAGGGACATTCTTTATCAATTTTACACTTTACAAATCTTGCCATTATATGTTCCTACACAATTCCCCAATATTACTATTTTCTACCTACAAACTGGTATTAGAAAGCAAAACATCTATTTTTAATCATGTTTATTCATTACTGCCTACATTAATTCCAATGACAATCGGAAACTAATTCGCTGGTTTTTTCCTGTTTCAGCACATAACTGTTTTTCTTAAATGGGAAGCTAACAAATACGGGTACTACCTTACATCCCCTTCCAAAAACGAATTTTCGACACACCTTTATGCATTCATTATGATCATCCTTTTTTGCGGCTTTTATTTTCAATTTCTTGACCTTCATTGCACACACTGAAATACATGCATTTATTTCGATCAAAATACTGAACCTAGCTACTTGCCTAATGGCTAAATCTCTTCCAGGAACTTTTTATCTGTCTAGTACTTATATGAAAGTTTTAAAGTGTGAATGAGATAAATTTATGTTACTGGATTAGGTGAACTAAAATTGATAATTAATGAGTAATAGTTTTATGTTCCCAGTACATTTGTTTATGAAAATTAAAATTGTATGGGACTAATAAATACATTTTCCTCGTTCCTGCTTTTTAATTGATCCTAAATCTCATGGTTTTAGAGAGGATTAGAACATGCATGAGCGTGTGACCTTGGCCGGTGAATATGTCATAAGTAGGTGAATATGAAAAGTCAAAGTCTGGCAAAAATAGGAAAATATAAGAAACATAAATGTTAGTTATGGATTAACCTTTGCCAATACAATTTCAAATAAGTAGATAAAAAATACTGATGGAACAATTAAAATATAAGAAATACAACACAGGGGGACCTAATTCGTAATTTTTTACCACGTGCTTTATTTCGAAAACGTACGTTTCTGAATGAATACGAGTCATTTAACAAATATTAACAAGTTTAGAATGGCAATTTTTCATTGATGACAAATTTATACAGTCTCACAATAAACTTTTAGATAATTATTGTACCAAAAATAGTAATAAGGATAAGAATATTAAATAAAACGAAGGTTTACGAAAGAACAAGGTCAAGTGTCTCTATCCAGCGTGCCATGAAGGATTGATTTTACGGTATTCTGTATCTTACATGATATATTTTGGAGAGGCACATGATGACTTGTAGCTAACAAGGTCACTTATCAGCTTGTGCAGTAAAATCAATTATTTCCTGGTTAGTACACTTGTATTTAGAAATATTAATGCAATAATAAACTGACAGCATACCATTGGAATTTGGAATGGATGCGCAGTACATTAAGGTATGAGTGTGTTTGTGAAATGTCACTAAAACTGTACTACCTAAAGAGGCTGGGATGATACCTAGATAATCGCTGGAATTATTATGAATTCATCTAAAGATGGGAAGACATGCTTTCCTCTTTACGTAAGTGTCATACATATTTATCCCGCTGCGCTCGTTAGCTTTAAAGAGATGAGTATTCAAAATAAGGTTTTGACAAATGCTCCTTAATCGGAGTAAAGCAATGCAAAATATTTTCTTTCTTGGATTGTGTACTTCTAGTGCATCAGTCAAACTCAGAAAACTGAGCAATATTTCGTGTTAGAATTATGCCTGATGCAAAAGCTCGGCATTTTCTTTCACAGTTTTATAGTTGTTTACATCCTTGAGAAAGCATTCTTTCTTAAAGTAATCTACAATTACTAAAATTAGTGCCAATTAACAAGCGAGATTTATTTCTGATATGTTCTCCTAAATCCGCTTGTATGTTGTATCACAAAATCATTAAATATTTTCGTTGTTATTACACGGAAAATTGGAAACTCAAGTGCACTACGGGGCAAAATAAAGCCTAATGAGTTACAAAACATATTAAATCTGTTTCTTAAGATATAAAACAGAACATTTTGTTTTGTGTAAAATGCTGTTTCTGCATGTATGTAATAATGTGTGGACCAGCCCTATGAAAATCGGTATCCTTCTCCGCTGCGATTGACAAGAAGCTTGAAACAAAGACATTCTCATTTGTTATTAATTATATGTGCATCGATACACAATAGAGAGTGGGGAGCGACTGTTGCTACTCTTTCCGCGAAGCAAAATACTTGACATTGTCCTTGAGCCAAATAATTTTTTAGAGAATAGCTTTTAAACAAAGTGAAATAGTATATTCTCAATCCTCACACAAAGGAAAGCAAACAAAATAGAAAACACACAAAAAAGGAATGAAGGAAGTCTAAATATAAATATATGCATAGTAAATATTATTATTATTATGTTACAATACTTACACGTAATAATGACTATATGGATATCCATACATACAAAGACAACTAGCAACAACCTTCAAATTGCACGCTTATATAGTCTTCTCTGATGGCATTCAAACATGGATATATAAAAAAAAACATGCACGGAACAGTTTAATATTTTAAAGTCATTTAAAATTAAGCAGATATACTGATGGGAAGCAGTGGGCAGGTGTCTCTTCAACAAAAAAGGGAATACATATTATTTTTATGTGGTTTTTTGACAAACCGTGGTGTAATTGATACTATGTATAATCCATTAAAAATGTATCATTGTCTAAAATCAACCAACACATCAAAACCATTATATATGTATACATTTCCCCTAACATTTTCTCACACACAATAATACACACGCTTTTGAATGAATAGGGAGAGAAAGGAAAAGGCCTTCAAACTTTACACAGCCCATAATATGTGTATGGGAAAATGGGAAGAAAGGAGAGCAGAGAGAAAAGAGACAAGAGAACATCGAGCATAGAAGGCCCTTGAACAGGAAAAAGCAGGAACAGAAGGGAACGCACATACCATTTCACCACAGAAGCCACCGTTTATACTGTATAGAGCACATGTATGAATGAATGCACTATATATTATATAGTCAGACAGAACGATCACGTAACTTGAAGGACTTTTTTTTAGCAGAGAGCAGCAAGCAGGAGAAAGAGAGCTCTGTGATGTGATGATGATGACCTTGTCCTATCTTTTGAGTTTTTTTTCGACGTGTTCCTCCACTCCACACACACACAGCTACAAGCAGTAGTTATAGTGGTGATTTCATAATAATGTACGTAGGTAGTATATAAGTATAATCAGAACAAACAAAAACCCGGGGAACGTTTTAACGGTAATGCTTTAGCTCCTGCTGCGGGTATTATTTATGTATTGGGTATACTTAAAATATATAAGTTATGCATATGCTTTCTCATTTCTTCATCTTCTTCTTCTCCGTTCCCTTCGCGTCCTTCGTCCGATATTATTCACCCATCTGGAAATGTCACTGGTGAAGGGCACGCATCTATACTGCTCGTGTGGTGTACTGTGGATTATGGAACAATAGAGGGAAATGAGAATGGGGGAGAAGAAGAAGCAGTCAGTCAAGTCAGAATATGCACCAGGTGCGCCGCTGCAAAAAAAAATTAAATTCTAAAATAAACATAAATTTTCGGTGGAAATTTTGTTTCGGAGAAATGACACAGGGATTTTTGCTGCTGCGTTTACTCATATCGAAGGACGAGCGCGCGGTTACAATTGAGCTCAGCATTTCAACTTCAAGGTAATCTCCGTCAATCATGAGAGCCTCACGTATGGCATCTTTTTTCTGTCTATAGTCATTACAACAAAGCTTATAGTTTCTCTGATAGGAGCCGATTATAGGCGGTGCAGCAGGCCAAAGATCAATTTTCTCTTTGGATGTAATTACATCTCTATCGGAGCAAATTAAATTCTAATTGGCAATATAAATTCTGTTGTGGCATGACATGGATATAACGTAACACATTATGCATAATATGAATGTATGTATGTACTGTTGCAATATAAATATACACGATTTTTAATCCATAAAAGACGTGCTCAATCCTCCTTGACCGTGTGATGTTGAAAGCTGAATTCAATCACAAAACAAACAGCATCACCGAAAAAAACCATCTAATGTATAGAGAGAGAGAGAGCTCTGATAATGGTGCTGAGAATGACGCAGTTCAGTTTGAAAATTCTATTATCCCGAAAATTTGAACAAGAGGTGAAAAAGAGAGTATAAAGTATAGGGGTAGTTTATGGTTGGTTTCCGAGAAGTGTAAGTGGAGTGGAGGACGACCTTGTGAACATTTTACCACGATGCTGATACTGATGATGATCTCGCTGCTGCTGAAGCTACTTGCTTATGTTATGGACGTTACATTACATTCCATTTCCTATCGCTACTGCTATGTTTTCTTCACTATTTTTTAAAAGTAAGTTCGGCTTTTACCATTATTATTCCTGTTGAGCTTGGTTTTCGTGGGATTGGATGAGAAGAAAAAGCCTTGGAAGTGTCAGGTGATGAGATGAATAGGTAACGAAAACCAACGGAAAAGCCATATAAAAAACCAGAGGGAGAGAAGAAGTGTATTAAAAAATGAGCTCATTCTCTTCCAGTGCAACTTTTAAGTCTGTAAAAGCAGCTAAAGCATTTCTATATAGGCATCATCATCATCAACATCAGCATATAGCGGTATCATCGTCGCTCGCACAAGTAGTACAAGAACAGAAGAGAAGAGGTACACACTACATTACCAGCGACTCCGCAGCAGCGAGAGTTTCCTTTTCTCCAGAAAAAGGAGATCTCCAGGCCAAGGACAACCTATTTTATGGTGTTGCTTGTTCACTCTCTCTCTCTCTCCTTCTCTCGCTGTCAGATTTTTTTTGTTCTTCTATCGAGAAACATCATCTTCATATCTATTTTTTCTCTTTTCTTTTTCTTTCGTGGAAACTCTTTCTTCTTGGAAGAAAAAGCTGATGATACATGTTTACGTAGTTGATGGATGTATATTGAATAATATATGCATTACGTATGTATATTTTATCATCATCGTATCAAATTCAAACGGGAAAACATATAGAACCGAGAAACAATGCTGTTTCTGTGCTGGATATATGTATAGTGTATGTTTGGTCCTTGATCATCATGTGATGATAGAAGAATAGAAGGACGTAATTTATAACGGAGGCAATGTGCATGACAGGAATATCATATAGTTTTTATGAATCATTAAGCAGCAGAAAATGGATACAGTCATTTTGATGATCATCTCAGATTATTCTTTAAAAAAGCTTTTATGTACCTAACGACACCTTTGTTGAGTTAAAATGAGAAAAATAATGAGTCAGTCAGATTGCAATTAATTCCAGCGTGAATTAGGATGCTTCATCTGATAACCTGGAACTTTGCTTCCTGATCATAACGTTAAGTCGTGTTTTACTACTTTTGCTGGAATTTTTTCCGACCGGAAAATTTATCATTTTTATTTTTGCGTGCTTTCTCGAGTATTATGTTATAATGATGAAAAGTTGGATGGACATGATGATGGCCCACCAGTGTGTTGAGTTTATGATTTTTGTGAAATTTCTCCCACACTTTTCTAGCTGATTTTGCGTCATCATGGTACATATCATTATATTACATTTCCATATATCTTTAATGAAATCCAACACCAGAATAGCGGAAACCACAGAAGGGCTGGAGAACTGGATAATTACAAGGACACATTTTTTTGAATGAACTATATGGACCAGTGCTGCAAAAGTAATTATTATTTCATAGCCTGTAAGCACATATGAGCATTAATTAATTAAAAAATTGGAATGGCCTAATTAATTAGAAAAACCTAATAACTCCATATTTTCAGTAGTAAATCCACAAGTTTATATAATAAATGCAATTATGAAGTACACACACAAGTGAAAAGTTTTTTCATGCGCAAGTAATTCTCGTCAGTGACTCCTCTAGATTCCCCGAAGTCATTTCTCTCTTTTTGATGGCTGCTGACTGATGATAAAGCTTAAAAGCTTTTCCTGTCGTTCTGCGCTCCTTTTTGTGTCCTTTTTGTTCATGCATGTGTGCCAGTGTGGAAAATGGAATGAAAAGATAACCTTCAAATTCAATGACAAATTCATAAATTAAAAAGCAAAACTGACTGAGCTGTGTGCTGTTTGTGAGTGAGGCGAGGAGTAAAGCTACACTTTTCGCCTTCTCTTCCATGATATCTATCCATCTATCCATACTGCATGATTTCCTCTTTCCTTGGGCTCAATAAGCTGTATAAATAAAAATGCCTATAGAATAGATGATTATGATGACTACGACGATGTTCGCTGATGGTAATGCACATGTTTATATGATGGTAAATATTATTAACTCACTGTCAACACGGGAAAATTGAGTGCTCACTTATAGGTACTCAATTTTTACGTCTAAGCATAAAAATAAATTGACTGCTTGTCACTCTCTGTCTTTCTTTAAATCCTATCCCCCACTTGGGAAACGGGACACCTTGGCAGTTTATTACGAAACCTGAAGGTAATCGCAGGCGTATAATATGCTTTGCTTGTTGTAATCTGTGTAAGAAGAGGATTTTTGAGTTTCTATTGATTGATCTAGAACTTGATATGAAAATGCAATTGTTTCCTCTTTTCCTGGAATTTATCATTTTTCTCCTTGGCTTATTTTAAAGGTTTATCGATTATAATTATCGGCAAACATAGAGCAAAGCATAAAATTTAGACCTTCAAAACTTTAATTTTCAACAACAGCTTTAGCTTTTCCGGTTTTGGACTTGAGTATTATTTTGCACGCGTGTGTAGTTAAATGTACACAGATATTATGTAGGTAGTTTTGTTAATTTATTTCCTGTTGATTTCAACTTAAAGGATAGTTTGATCTCAAACCAGCTGGTCAGCCAGTAAAAAACAGGCAGTGAATATTTCAAGGTGAACAATATTATTTTCATCATCGTCTTCTCTTCTCTCTATATATGTCTTGTTTATTTACGGTTATGATCATGTTTACTGTTGTTGTTTGCGAGGTGAATTATCATGGAATTTAGTTTTGTGTATGAGGACTAAGACTAGAAGTATAGCGACGTTTTTGCTGGTGATATGAAACTCATCTTTAGCTCGTTTACTCAACTTAATTGATGTTGACTCTGTAATGATTCTATTAGCTAAAATATAATGTATCTCTCCAATTCTGGTAACCTTCCCCAAGAAAAAGAAGAACAAGAAACAGGAAATTTTTGTAACTTAACTGATACTCCATTATTTGTTGAGGTGGGACAAACGCACATAAATATGCATGCATACATAATCGCTATAAGGATATCGCCATTCATAATCAAAATATAGATGAATACTAGTAGTAATTGGTTTGTAGTGAACGCAGGAAAGTAAACGTGTGTATGTCTTTCGTGCTAGTAGTTTTTGCTTAAAAGTTTGTAATACCCAAAGAATAAGAAAATGAGCAAATAAATAATTGTGGGATGCTAGTAGCATTATGGAAGCACGTAAATGTCTGTATACTCTCTGGTAGATACTGAGGTTGCGGATCATATGCGGAAAGACCTTGCTTGACTTTGAATCAGTTGTCTGATTCATGGTAGCGTGGCACGAACACAAACAAAACCATTTTGCTAGACATTAAGCGCATAAATAAGACATACGCACACTGTAATCGCCATACAATCAGTACAAAATGCAAAGCGATGTAAATATACAGAAGCACAGAGAAACTATATCAATGATGCCAACAGTTTTATTTCAGTTTCAATAGACACAAATAGCCAGATAAAGCATTGAGGATGGATGACGAGATGAAGAAACAAGGGCAGCAGCCATTATAGGCATCAGCAAAGAAAAGTAGATAATATCAATTACTGTTACAATAATACATACACAATCAGGCAATCAATGGGATAGAATTGGAGTGCTCTTTGCACTCCACTTATTTGCATTCAGTCATACATGGAATATGTGACTGGAATGAGCTATCGAATGGAATTTGGATGCAAAACACTATCGATACCTATCTAGCGTACCCTATAAACTCTTGAATGTCATTCATAAATGGTGATATACCTATATCGCTACAAGTGTGTTTAACGTAAAACCCATAATCATAGTCATATTATTATAATCTGCACAAAATCCAAAGCATGTACTTCTATGCTGCGCAGTAGGCCGAGTCGGAATAACAAATTAAAATACAAAAACAACCGTCCACGTGGACTGGTGAAATAATCTACAAAGTTCTGTAATCAGTTGGGTTTTTGTCCAGCGTAAGCGTAGAGTCAAAGTTGGAAACTTCCGGGAATACATAACAATACAACAATGTTTCCCGCTTATTGTACTGACTTCTGTGAAGTGTTGGAATTAAAATGCAAACCGTCGGCTCAATACGTTCTCTTGTCGTTTGCTATAAAATCAACATGTACGCTAAATGAAAAATTCCATGTAAGCGACATTATCATAGCAAGCTATATAACGCTCCAAAAAAGCACGCATTAGCTTGAGGAGTAGGAAAATGCTATGAAGTTATTGGGCCTCTGATCATTATGATAGTAAAGAATAGACTTTTTGCATTATAAGCTTTAGGCGTGTGCTTTACTTGTATTAATATTACATTACATGCTGAGCATTTTATTGGCACACACACATACACACGTGGCTACCACCGCCACCGCTAGCTATATTCTCATTTTCACATTATTGGGTAGTAGATGCGCATATACATTAGTAGCTAGCGATAGAGCCATTTCTATTTTGTAACGTGTCATGTAACCTTGGGTAGAAACAATTTTGACAACGGGGCCTTGAAAAACCCGTAGACTCCAGACTACGCAAACACCACCAACCAATCTCCGCTTTTATTCACATTCAAACTATCCGAAATCTAGGCCTACATTATAAAATAATCCATTGTATATACCTATCTCGTGTTATGTGTTTTCTTCGTGGAAGAAAGCAAAAAAACTGTTAAAAGGCTTATTGTCGCCCCTTGCAGCAACTCAACACACTGACGTATTTTCAGCAGCATTTTTTAACCAAATCACAGAAAATGCAATAAGCGCCACTTTTCTTTCATTCAGCCTCCATTTGATATACCAAGAAATCCCATGACTCATTCATTCTCCATCTCCATAATATCGTACTTTACCACCACCAACGATACAAAAAAGTATTACAACTTTTTTTCTACTTGTCATAAAAGTAAGTAGCAATATTAGAGAGTGGAGATGACAGGCAGGCAGTAAGTACATCATAATAATGATGACGATGATGATGATGTTTGTGTAGCTGTAAATGTTAAATTCATTCGTACTCAACAAACTCTTTTTTTATCGCAACTGTCTGCGTGTGTTCTTTCCACTGAGATTGAAGTTGGAATTAAAATGGCGTTACTTTAACATAGAAAAGTGAAGGACCACGACCACACGTAACCATTCATACTACTACTACTACTACAGATACTGTAGTATGCTATGCATATTGATGTGATACGTTGCTTTCATATTGTAAATTTACCATATTGTTCATCATTATAGTATCACCATCATCATCGTGTAGGTATACTCGTGTTGATGCACGTGTGTGAATAAGTCCTATCACCACATCAGTAAAAATTGTATATTATGCTTGGTCTGCGCTTATTCCTTTCTCTCTTTCTCTTTTCAACTGACTTTCCTTTCTTTTTTACTTTGTGTATTTATCACATGCATAATCCTCTTACACATATATCTCATAGTATTCAATTCAACTGTGTTATTTCACCGAACATGGTAAGAGTGGTGGTGAGATAGTTAATACTTAAATTTTATTATTTTCCGTAACCTTCCTTCCTCCTTTGTCAGGCTGATTGGATGCATAGGACATCGGGACATGTGTGACGTGAAAACATAATATCCCGAGCCCAGACCTCGGAAACACAATTACTCGTTGAGAGCATCAGGAATTCATGGCAATGGCAGCAGCAGAACTATTAGGTATTTAATGTGCATACATAAAAGATTGTTCCGCCGACCTACCGATTCCCCTGTGACAAATTCACATTTTTACGCCTGCAAAAACTGTAATCAAGTTTCGTGTCCTGTGGCGGTGTGTGTGGTCGTAGGTACATTAAAAGTCGTAAAAACTTTTTTCAACACAATTTCAACGAAATAACGAAAATTAACTTTTTGCATAGACCTACAACAAAGCTTGAAAATTTGCGGGAACGATGATGTAACCAGTGAAACTCTATACTCTTTTGGGAGAGAACTCCGATCTACTAATCAAACAGTCATGAAAATAAGGTCATTCGTAAACGTTGAAAATAGCACAAAAATGAAATGAAATGCTCTAAGCATTTTTAAAAGCCATTCGAGAGTTTCGTTTAGTTAGAATGGAGTCTGCCGTTTTACACTTTTTTGCCTTTGCTCTTTTCACCCTAATAAATAGATTAGATGGATGAATTGTGTAAGCAAAGGAAACGATTGACCTTGGATCCTTTGTCTTTTTCGCTCTCTTCAATGTCTTTCAGTAGCGTCTGCTTTTTTATTCGTTACATGATGTTTCATTTCATCACTCATCGCACCGCCATAATGTATAAATTGGCTGGTCATAAGTCTACTTTATATCGTGATATATCATGAAAATTCCACGTTACACATGCATGCGTCATTGTCTCTCGGAAGAAGAAGGCGGAGAAGCCGGAACGAAGCATAAAGGACAATATGAAGACCTTGGGATAGGTTAATAAATTCGATAGAATTAGTCATGATGACATATTAATGATAGCATTTTCCTAGTTATTGAAACGGACAACCTGCATTTTACTGATCGCTGGATAGTTATAATAACCAGTAGGCACCCATTTTTCATTGTACGTTCATTTATTGTATAATACAGGTTTATAATTTAACTTTAATGAAACTCTATGAGATCTTGACGAAATTCTTTAAACATTTCCCCAACTTCTTTTTCCCACGTAAGGAGGATAGCACTTGTGTTAAATAAAGACAAGTGTTTTGTCGGATCAATAATTTTTGTAATTTTGTAATGTAATTCCACGTGGAGGAGGTGAAGGTCGGACTAAACCAGTATTTTCTCCTCGTACTATTGATTTTCCACGAGTGAGCATGCAGGCACCTGTCATGTATACCTTTTTCTTGTTGCTTGCTTGTCTGGCGCTTCGCTAAACTGGAAATAAATTTATTTGAGCACTTGTATGCTTAAGCATGGTTTTTTCATATACATATTAAAGCTATCTGTCTGTCTGGCGATGACGATGATAATGATGAAGGTAGAGCTTCGTAACGTGCTCTGTAAACTGTGTATAGACTGGAGCAAACAAAGTTGCTGCTCTGCTTCTGCTGCTGCTGGAAGAAAACGGATGGGTATGTAGAAGAATGTACCTATTTGTGTAGGTAGTGGTAGTATACAGCTAACAAAGACTATGAGCACATGTCTATCTACTACAATCGCTATATATAAAAAAAAGCCGCTGCTAAAGCGATGACGCTAACGAAAAGCGAAGAAGCCAACGTCGCTTTATACTATTTTGCTGCTGTGCTGCGTCTGCCTATTTACTTCTCTGTTGCTTTTGCTAGTAGAAAGTGAAGGACGATGACGGCGTGGTAGCAATGACCTTGGTTTACGGCTGGTCTGGTGCTATGCGAAGTGTGTGTATGTGTTTATGGAGAATAGAGAGCAAGCAAACCATGCAATGATGATCTTCATGGATGATAAAAAATATGGAGCTTCACATGCTACACACATGTGTGCCTTTTGCCTACATATTATTACTTTACTTTTGTACTGGGAACTAATAATTCCATCACTACTTCCTCGGAACATACACTCAACTCTATAATACTTAGGACACACAAGCCCCAAAAAAACTGTGTATGGATATGGAATCATTACTGTTGGTATGTATGTTAAATCATGAGAGTGCGAGAGATTTCCTGGAACATGAATCATGATGAAAAAAGTTTCCTTTTATAAAATATAAATTGAATGCTGATCATGTCTGCATTGCCGGGGTATAAAGAAATGAGAATTCCATGATCTATCCGAATTTTATTCTGGACTGTTCCGATACAATAGAATATTAATAATAATATGTTTTGCTAGCGAATAATTTTTTGAGCAGTAATAATATTTTATTATGAAAAGAGGCGAGAGAGAAGAAATGGAGAAGAAAGAAAATGAAGGTCAAGTCAAAAGCAGCAAACGAGCACAAAGGAGAATGCATGGGAAACGCAAGATAAGTGAGGAATACGATGACAAGTATAATATACTGTTATGGTGGAAGATTGGAGAAGTGTTACGGTACAACAAAGGCAATAAATGAATAGGCAGACTTTTTATCTGGAAGCTCAAATGACGACTTGTTGAAATTCCAAAAATAAACTTCTCGCAAAAATGAATAAGCGGATGCGGTTGGAAAACGTGCTGTTGTAATTGAAAAGTGACATTTGATCACAAGATAAAAGAAGTGGTGTTGATTGAAGCAAGCAATTTTTATGAAGCGTGTATGAAATGAATGCATATTAACAAATAAATAATATATACAACTAGTTAGGCGGGAATAAAACTGGAATGAAACAGCTTGCTGGATAATTTGCGAGATATGAATATAGGCTTGTTAGCGTCTCCATATACTATACTGTTAAATAAAGATGAGAGTTAGTTGGTGGCGGGTGACATGATGACTGCTGTCGATGTGTGTATTTGTGTGGTAATCTGGTAATAAGATAGATATTATACAGCTGTAAATATGTATGGCTGTCTGTATGTGTGCATTAGTAATAAGAATCAGACAAATACATAGTTTATTTTTCGGCAATGAATATTGGTGAGTTGTCGGGATGAAAAACTGAAGGTCACGTTTTGTCAGACTAATTGAGCTCGTGCGCCTCGTTCGCTTCTTTCTCCCAGAAAATCCACTCGGGCACATGGCACAGCCACATGTTGAGAAATGACTTATATATATCTTCTCTAAAAAAATAACCTTCAATAATCCATGTAAAAGAGAGGAAGAAGAGGAAGGGGTTAACCTTGTCAGAGAATCAAGTGGAATGGCAGAATGGAGATAACAATAAGTATATGTATGCCTTTTAGATTGATAGAACGATAAAGCTCCTGTGTCACATGCGTTAGAAGTTCTAGAAGGAGAAATTGCACTCGAGGAAAGGGAGAAAGCATTATTAAATATTAGTATGTTCCACTGACTTTAATAGATCATTTCAGCAAGATCAAGTGAAGTATGAAGGGAAAGGGTATGAACCTGAAGAATATGAAGAAGAGAAGAAACTAAGTTTTTTAGTTACGCTTGTCAAGTCAAAATGTCAAATAAACTGTATTCAATTCTAAGGATTGGTGAAAATTAATTAAAAGGTAAGAAAAAGAGATGGAGTGAGGTGTGATAGAGAGCATCTCTACCCTCAAGTGTATTTTCTAGGAAATGACAAAGAAGCAGACACATGGAAAATCTGTGAAGGTCACACTGACACAAGTGCCGTAGTCGATGGAAAAGGCTGAACCAAGTGGTTGGTTATAAAAACTGAGGATGTATTTCTCGGGAAACATATTAGGTGGTGGGTTGCTGCGGCTGTGACTTTCAGTCAGCAGACGCGGATTAGATAATACGAAAAGTATAGCATATATTTCAAGTCTTTTCTTCGGTATCAGCATTACGGAGAAGAGCAAGGGACTTAATGGTTGGATGAGTGAGTTTTCACACTAAGGATTCTTTTTCTTGGGAATGGCTCTTGTGCTTCACTTGAAATGGCGTCATCAAATATGTTTCACCAGCTATTTTATTTACCCGAAAAGTATCATCCATAAATACATTATATATACAGCGTACCTATTTACTTACCAATACATCTTATGATGAAGGTTTAAAACAGGAGTTTCAGAATGAAAATCCTAACAAGTTTTCAAGAAAAGAGAATAGAACAAGTAAATGCACACACTCAACATACTAGTTTGTACTATTTTATGGCTTTTTATTCTTTCTTGCTGACTTGCTCTCTTGCTCACTCCTATTTGTTCAAGGTTACGCTTGCAAATATAAAAGTTGAGTTGAAGGCTGCCATCGTGAACTTACATTAAAATCCCTCACTCCAGCACCACCACCACGATCATCATCGTCAACTATACATTTTTCTATACACACTTTTGAAAGCGTTGTACAATACACCCTAACATTTCAATTTGTTTTTTAAACCTAAATATGTAACGAGCTCCAGAAGAACGCATAAGGCCTCCTTTCTCATATTGTGTACATCGCGAGGCTTGGCGTTCCTCTAGTCCAGAGCATCCAGTTCAGTGTTTCTCCAGCAGCAACACACACAACATCAACCCAACTAGCTTGTCCATGGGCATGGAACTTTTTTTTATAGATAATACCTAAAATCGGCATACTGCCATGTATCTAGTTGTATGTTTTAGAAATTCGTAGGAGAAGAGCTTCGTATTATATAAAGAGCTATAAGAGAACAAGAGAGTGACACAGTTCAAGGTCCTTTCGTTCCTCTTGACTCTCTTCTCGTTAGACGCACGCTTCTTTTTATACCTACCTACCTACATTACTATTATACAATTTTTGCTAGCTTTGCTTTTTACTCAGTATACCTATAAATATCACGGCTGCTTGGAAATTTGCAAGACGCTTTTTCATTATTATACTGCTTCCCCTACTCTCTCTCCAATTTTCTCTGAGCTTCTTTTCTCACGTAAGTCTTTGCAGTCGCGGTAGACTGTTCTTCCTTCTTTTTTAATAACTTATTATGTAGGTGCATACCTACGGATAGGTCTAGAATGCGCAGCGAATGTATGCGATCAAGATATATGAAAAGGCTCGATATTCGTCGTCATTACATTATGATTTTCAAGGTGAAAGACAATCGTAACTGCAAATATACATAAGCATGGAGTGTGCAATGCCGAAGAGAAAAACACGTTTTCAAATACTCCACTCGACTCTCCGAACTACGATGATGACGGTGACTGACATTATAATGGAGTGAGATTGGGAGAGAAAACAAAAGGACACTACAGCAGGCCTGTCTGCCATTCTATTTTTAACAGATTTTATGTTGGATAGGGCCGGACATATGTGTCAGCAACGTGCTGTGAATAATCTACCAATGCGTAAAATAACTACATCAATGATATACACTAATCATATTATTTGGAAGCAGTGAAAATAGCAAAAAAGCGTGGGATATTAATAGAGAAAGCAAATTATGTTGATTACATTTGCATTGATAAGCACAATACACAACTGTACGGATCTTGTAAATTAAATTATTATTGATTATAGAGGAACATATTATATTTATTTCCACGAACTGTATCGCGTAGATGTTTTTGTTGCGTCATCAGCAAAATGACTTGCAAGAAATAACATGAGTCAGTTCAGTGAGGCGCTCAGGGTCAAACTAATTCTAGGAGAGAGTAATGTGATCACTGAATGTTTTTCTGTCTTGCTTTCGGTGTTCCACTCTCCAGGGTTTCTAGAGGTAGGTTTTTGTGCATTATTTGGATCAATTTCCTTTTTTATTGTCTTGTGGCCTTGCTTGCATATCTGTATATTTATATTCCCTGAAGCGGCACGTGCAACAATAAACGTTTGTAAACATTGTAACATGAAAGTTACCATCACAAACGTATAGAAAAAAAAATACAAAAACAATAAATGAAAAGTTTTTACACTTGGCGAGAAAAAGCAATTGAGAACCCGTCAAAAGGAAAAAAGACATCTTGGTATTGTTATTATTTGTTAGGTAATACGAACGGTGCAGATCCTCCTCAAGTAAAAGTGCTTTTTTTATTTACCCATTCAGGTGAGATGTTTTCATTTTCTTTGAGGAGAAATGGGAAAAGCATCAGACACAGGATACTACAAAGGAAATGAATTTTATGTTCTTTGTTATCATTATTATGTCAGAATTAAAATATACTAGACACTGTTGACGTTGTGGTGAATGATGTGATGATGATGATGATGACGACGACGGAGAAGATGAAAGAAAAACAAAAGAATGCTTATTAGGACTATAAGGCGGAGATATACCATGGTAGAATCGAAGGTCGAATAGATCATCACCATCATGAAAAACCTCTCTCTCGACATAGCGTCACATATTGACTGTTTGTGAGTAAGGAGACGACACATGTCATCATGATCGTGTGAGAAATTATTGGAATTTTGCATGCTATCTTTTAGCCATCATCCTAGATAAAATACATACATTTATACGCAGTTGTAAACATGGCCTAACCCACTTAATATGATACTTTATTCGTCATCATCGTTCATTATCATTTAATATGGCGCAGTACCTAAAATAACAAATTAGATTTGTCTGTTGCAAGCTATATCAGTAGATCAGAGTTTAATACACATGAGAACACTATATGACTACATTGCACACGAGAAACTAAGTCACAGAGATATATATTTGCAGAATAACAAAAATGTAATGTGTGTAATGGTCGCAATTTCAAGGTTAACGACGTGTCGAGAGGATAATAATAATAAAACTGTAAAGCTTCGGTTTTACTGATTTACTTTGTTCATGAATAAAGCACAACAGATCTGCATGATCTACTGCAGAAAACAAGCTCGCTCATATATGCATACGTTTGGTTATTAGCTCAACGGCGAATAAGGAACTAAAAATTGTTCAAGGTGAACTTTAAAAAAAGGAAGAAAAAAAGTTAAATGGATGAAACGCTTCTTCTTGTATTGAGCCTGACCGTAGACAACCTTACTTGAATAAATACATACCAATAATATGCAGATATACAGCACATGTGCATGAATAAAATTTTGGCTTATTAAACTGAAAGTTAGCACGTGAATTTTTAACCTTTTCCAGCATTTTTCCTCTACAAGGTTATTATTATGGCGAGAAAAAAATGTAGTGAATGTGACTTTGCTCTGCTCTCTCCCTCTACTGTCGACAGCTCCTCTCGCAGCAGTCCAAGAAATGTCAACAGGAGAAGGTCATTTGACAAACGAGGAAAAGAAACTGATTTTCCCTTGAGTTTTTTTTGTCAGCGAAAAAAAGTAGGTGGACGTCATAAATACTTTAATACATTGTATAAAACAAATACATACAGGTTGGCCCGTATATTTTCTCAGTTTCTCACCCACACACATAGGACGTTTTGTATGACGCTCTTCGTGGTTATAGGATTTTACGAAGAAAGATTTTTCCGTGATGCATAATATGTTTCTTAGATTTACTTTGATAAATTCCTCTTCCAGTAGTGGAGATGTCGTTTTTTTGTTTGGAAACCTATAACGCAAACGCATCATGTGGCCTGGTTTGACTTTGGTAGACAAGACGAGGCCATCCGGTCTTTTCTCTCTCTCAATACGTATCATGTGTATTTCTATTCCAACAGCCAAGTTCCTCGTCTCCTCTCGAAATTCAGTTTAGCCACTATGATCTGATGTTTTTCTGCATTGCAAAAGCATGATATATGTAACGCGATGTAACCTTGTACTCCGATTTCCCAGTAATGCCACCCGCTCTCAAGAGCACGTTAGCGGCAGCAGCAGCAGTCCCCTCTTCAGCTTCCCAAAATTGACTCAAGAAAATCAAGGTCTTTTCTCCAGAAACGGAGCGTTCATTCGCACACATGCATGATGTAGCCATCATCTCCTCTCGTTTCCCCTCCTAAAATAAAATATTTTGCAATATAGAAAACCAATTAGAAATATCCTACTAGTATGGCTTTGTGGTCTGGTATCCCCTTGTTTCATTTCTTTGAAACTTGAAATACTACTGCTTCTCATAATAGTTCAGTGGAATAATCAGCATGAGTGAGCATGACCTTCCAGAATGTATAGCATATCATCATAGGCTACGATATGAGGCTAGTGCAATGCATAAAGTAACATATACAACGTCTTCTTTGAATCCCAATCCCTGGAAAAGAACAACAGTTCATAATTTTTGCTCTGCTCTCTTGTTTCTTCCACTTCTTTGCCTGCTCACCACAAGCATCCCGTTTTGCGCAACCTGCTTCTTCCAGTATAGATTATTTAGAAGACTGATATAATATAGAGATATAGGTGGTTAGTCATTTATGGTATCGCTTGCATTATCATGAAATCGCTTAGTTGGCTAATCGCTCTTGTTACAAAACATCATCCAAGCAAACAGCAGCAGCACACACACTGGTGAAAATTCTTGCAAACTTGTTCAAGTTCACACTTTAGTCTGGCCTCCGATTATTAGCTCATCACGACAACTTTGGAGAAGGTCATTACATGAGCGATATTGATATGCGGTATATAATCTCACATTTACTAAAGGTAAAGTAGCAAAAGGCAGACATGTGTAGAAGTACAAGTTTTTGAGAAAGTTAGGTAATCGGTTTGTCCATAGTCCACCAGTCCACCTGTTCCAGTTTGCACGTTGTCCTAAATTCCAAAGATTATTGTAAGGTGGGCACACAAGTACATATTTAAAGCTTCTTCGCCTCTTTATCGTCATATAATAGCATGTAGTACTGTGCAATCAACAAAGCAATTACATGTTACCAAATGACAATATCATGGTGTGTAACGGAGCGACGGAGAACTATAGGAAATTTTGACTGGAAGGTCCCACCGACCGACCGACAAGCAACCGACCTCGTGTTCTATGTAGTCCGTTGAGCGGGTCTATATATCTAGTCACATATAATATGCATGGATATTATTATATGCATGTCAAAAAACAAAGTATTTATGCCTCTCTCTACCCACCACCACCTACTTTTTTTGGTTATGTCGGTTGGTAGTATCGACTCGGGCTTAACTCAAAATCCAGTTTCATGGCCGAGGCCAAGCTGGATAATATGTGATTTCATAATAATTTTTAACCTTGCCAGTAATTGCGTACATAAATATAATGTCTCTCTGTCCCTGTAATGAATGCGACGATATGATGATTACCAGATTGACGAGCACTGATGAAGATAATAGTATAATAGATAGTGCACCATTCTTAAGCATAAATTAACGTGCATATGCCCTTCCCTGTCTGCAGCCCTTTACCTACTTTTTCCAGAAAAGCCAATGCCAATGACAAACATTTTATTGATTAGAAACATTGTCTATGTTTTTCATACAAAGTCTAAATGTCTCCAAAAATAATCTCAAGCCACATTATCTTTTTCATCATTGAGTCATTTCGTTTCTTTCATATTATAAGACTACTACAACAACAATTTTTTCATGAATCCCTCCAAAAATACTTTTTTTCCAAATAGTGCATGAAAAAACAATGGAACGATTAAAAAATTGAGTAAGGCAGTTATTGTATAGGACAAATTATATGTACATACACATCCTAAAACAGCCATTCCCAATGGAACGTCAGTTGAGCAATGAGGAGCAACAACAAGCTTCTTATTCCATTCTACTTCTCTTTTGCAAAAATATGTTTATGAGTTCATTATTACTTTCCTGCTTGTTTCAAGGTTTTCCACTGTGTGCTTCTCCTCTTCTCCTCAGAGAATCAACCAGCTCAACGCAATTCTCTTTGGAACGAGCTTCCGTCTTTTTTTCGATAGCACACAACTCGCACACTAAACCAAACGAACGAGGATGACGGCGGTGAAGGTTACATTACGCCACCATGCCACGTCAGTAGATATAGTTCCCCATGCATGTCATGATGATGATGCTTTGTGCAAGCATATTGTGTGATGATATATTATGCATGGCAAAATGGCATATAAAACTTCTCGCTGGAGACTGGAGATGCCTATTTACCTGGAATTATTTGGCGATGAAGCTAGAACGTGGAAGTTGAATGATGGATGGATTAATGAAGGAGGGGTTGAGTCACAGTCACAGAGAAAAACCTTGAATTTTATATGGAAAAGAAATTTTATTATTTATCCAGAGTCCAAAGAGGTAGAAGAGAATTATTGACATGTTGTAATAACGTACATGTTGCTGAATCAATGGAAATAATTATTAGACAATCGAAATTCGTGTAGGCTTTTATTTAAAAGAATTGAAAATCGGATTTCGGGAATCTTCGCCACACCTATTCAGAAATTTATATTACCTAAAGCATGCGTTTGGAAAACGGTTTTATCGGTCAAGCTCCGCTTTTGTAAAGGTCATGATCGAAATCTCCGGAAACCTTGATAGAAGACTGGAGTGGGCAAAATGCTTAAAAATGTGTTGGCAATTACCCGATTGGTATAATAGGCATCAATATCTAATACCCTCGCTTCAATTACATGAGACACACACAGGAAGATTTTTCTGATGATAATCATTGTAATAATACGAGCAAATAGTAAAAGACTAGTGTAAAATGAAAGCAGCCAACTAATTGAGACAGCTGAAGGCCATATCCGCCGTGGCATGCCGTCTGATTGTGAGCGAAAACCAGGGCCAAGCCAACCAACTATCCAGGTAGCAACTGTAATATTTCATTTGAGCTAAAATGGATAGGCCAGCGATAATTACCTCTTTTTAAATACACTTTTTGTCACGTACGTACTACTCGTTCTAATTAAACACAAGCATATCATCATCATGATGACTGTAACGAACAAGCTTGATACATTTTAAAGACGTGCTTTATGGACTCTACGCACTGGATGATAATTTTTGACCTAGAGGACACAAAAGGACACATAATTTCATTGCGCATGATATTTCTTCTTTGTCCAGAAATATTATTGAAATGTTCGGGAAGAAATGTTATTAGGTCTATTATTAAACTTACAGATTGTATAAAAATGTGCTCAGCTCATTAGATACAAATACAAAGTTGTAATAATCATTCATTACGATGATTTTACTGATCCACTCAAGCAAACTCTTTGTTCATTTAGAATGCTCCATCTACTACTGCTAGCTGGGCTTTTTTATCTTAACCTTGGCCAAGACAAGTCGCATCGCAGTAAAGTTGAACAAACAAAAATTGTGTTACGTATTGCGTTATTCGCACACACGCGCCACAAAAACTACTCGAATCCAGCGTAGTTTACTTTATCCAGAGTACACTCACGGTTTTCCGTCTTTTTTCTTTTTTTCCATAAATAATTCCAAGGTCCTTCTGTTTGTGTCTGAGTGAGTCTGGCTGGATAATATTTGTGGAAGCATGTGCGCACCGCCTACTATGCATATCATATCATATTTAGCCTTTTAACTTTTCTCCGAATGATATTGTATAGAAATATGATGATGAAAAACCCCAAGGTGAGTTTTAAAAATTGATGAGAGCTAAAGGAACAGGAACAACGAGTCAAGTGATAGGGCAATCAGCGGTGACGCAAATCAATAAAACTCGGGTGTATGTTTTCAATTTGAAGTGATTTCATGATAGAATGTGCATTATGTCATGTCTTGTCATCACATAGGTACTACATCTCTTGTTGCAATTAAAACATTGTTTTACCCAAGCCGGAGAACACGAGTTAAGATTAACCTGGTTTAAATTATGACATGAAATTGACGTGAAAGGGATTGTATGGAGTTTTGATATTTTGAATGAATTCGCGTGAATCGCGTGTCCATTCTCAAGTTACAAGTAGCAACGAGGAGGAGTAGTATGTGCTCCAGAATTCTCCAGAGTTAAGTATGATATCCATATCCATTCATCACCAGTCAGTCATCCATCTCAACTAATCAGCCAGTTTTACGATTACCTCAGCTGATTTGCCATTTGTGCCAACTAGTACAGGTTTGCTACGACGAAACGGGAAGAAAGAGGAGAAGCCCTAAAAAAGTCAAGGTGAGGAGAAAACCTTCGAACAAACATGGAATGGGCGAGCAAGGAACATCGTCATCATCCTCATGGAATATATTTATCCATAAAAACGTCAGCAGGAAAACCCATTAATGGATACCATGATACTGCTTATAATATTTACATATGCATTGTAATAATAACAACAAAGTATGTATACATAATTATGCCTATATGTAGTGTAAAATTACACTATTGTGCTACATATTCAAGACAATACCAATTATGAGATATTCAATCCCTTGTGTACTATATGACATACATGAAAAAAACATTCTTCAGTACTCGATGCAAAAAAATCATATATTATCAATACTACCAACGATGATGATACGGTTACACAAAATTTGCATTCTTTTCAGCCAGTTTGATTGCTGCTATTTGCATGGAAGATGGATTTTCTATATCCGTATTCTATCTCAAAATACAAAAAAAACAAGTCCCAATATTCTGCAATATTGTATTTCCTACCCCAAGCAAATTTTTCATGCACAAACCAATATACCAACTCCTCAAAACCAAATCGAATCGTTTTGTTGAATATCAGTTTGCATAAAGAGAACAGTAATAAAAGGAACAAACAATTTGCATTATAGTAGCTTGCATGTTACTTCACGTCGTCACTCACCTTGCCCTTGCCATTCTCTCAATGCCACCTGAGCCCATTATCATATTATGATGCATTTTATTCACTTCACTTAACAGTAGGCGCAATAATACTGTTTCTATTCATGCCATGCACATATAACTCTACAGACAGGGCAGAGAGCAGGAATGCCACAAAAATTTTTGTGTTTGCATGAATTAACCTAGCTCATGGCTCATGGTCCTTCTCTCTCCACTTATCCCATACGGTTTTCCTGGGCACGCTGTATAGTAATATGGATTTTGATAAACATCTGTGTACTAAAATGTCATTTTAGTTTTATAGAAGTGTTGCAGTATCAATAGTAAAACTGTATCAGTGTAGCTGAGAGCAGCGAGCGCAGCGTGTGCGTTCTTGGCGCTTTGGAATACTTAAGCATGGAATAGGCAATAAAGGATCTACATGTGTGGTTAGTGGTGGTTTGGCTACATGCATTTCATGTAGACATGATACTACAAATAAACTTAAATGCTCATTTTATACGGGATATATAAAGTATAGTTATGCGATCAAGGTCAGGGTCATTCCCATTTTAAAATAGCACACGTTACTCATTCCTCTTTGACTATTGTAGACGTATTGCATGCAGCCGTGAGGGATCAGACAGGAAAACAGATGATCTATGGTTATGGCTGTTGTGTAAAAGATTTATAGTAGTGGCAATACAGTAATTACGTTATGTCTGTGTTTACCAATTTATAATGAAATTGATTTGCATGATGAGGATAAGGACAGATATTCCATTAACACTTTTCTCATCTTTAGTCTTCCTCATTCATAATATCTCTCTCGTTTTTCCTCTTTTACACAAATGCTTTTAAAGAGTTACATATAGCCAGCTACATGTAATACTCCTGTATTTAATCTACCTACTACGAAAATGTCTACATTGATGTAAGTATGTAATTAGCATATTATACTAGTAATGGTCCAATGAATGATCATTGATCAGGATAATACCAGCAACCAATGCCGGTATGCTTTGCTAATAATATAAGGTAGATTCTTGGGGAGAGGTGGGATCAGAGAGACAAGAAACATGTGCGCTCATATTAGTCAAACTTTATTATTTCAGAGAGTAGTAGTGTAATTGAATGTAGTCTACATAATATAAAATAAATGAATTGATATGGTCGCGCTGGCATGCGGTAGTAACCTCGCTCCTCGTCGACTCAATAGAAAGACCTCAAGGTTTTCCCGAAAAAATAAATGTTTTAATAAGATTCCAAGGCAGAAATGTAGACTGGCTGTGTATATGTTTCTGTTACGTATGTACATATGCGCAGAGAGAAGTGTAAACGGAGCTTTAAAAAATTTTCAAGGTTTTTCCCGATAAATGGTTGTAGGAAACAATGAGATTGCTCAAGGCCGCATGTTTTTAGCAGAAGTATTAAAAACAGAGCACAACATATAGCCAATATTAGCACCAGTGGTTCGACTCCACGGCCAATATCCCATCAACCGTGACAATTGATAAAAAACAAATCCGGATTATATCATTTTTAAAAATGTGAAGGTGAATGAGTCGCTTACGGTTTTTAAAATAGCAAATTATTATTGCCTTTGTTTATTGATTTTGTCTCCTAAAGTTTCAAAGTCAAGCTAAAAATACACGTGCTCACATGAAAGAGTGCAAAAATTCTTCCATCATTCTATTTATCTAATATATAATATCCTTCATTTTTTCCTCTTCTTTCATCCATTCTGTCGTCACACTCAATTTGCATGTATTTCATCTGTTTTATTTGATCCATCCCCACTGCTTCTTCCCTTCTTTACATTCACTCCTTATGAATGGAATTGGGCAGATGAAAGAAATGCAAAATGCACACAGTTTAAATATTCATCAACTCTTCTTGAGAAATGCACCAGAAAAAACATTCAAGTCATAGATTTTTTCCACAGAGAGAAAGATAAAAAAGGGGTAAAAAACGTAAGAGTTAACCTTCAATTCATTATCATCATCACCACCACTAGCACAACCATTCCGCCAACACTTTTTCAGTTAAATTAATTGCCAATAATTCCGTGTAGCATCATCAAAATCTACATAACTAAATGCATACATTATATGCATCTAACTTAAACATAGTTCGTGGAATGGGCTTGTAAAAGATGCAGTTGTTGCTGGTTGGTTAAATGAGTCGGCAAAAAAGAAGAGAGCCGAGGAACCCTGACCTTGACTAACATGATATAAACTAGTATGTATCTAGTATGCATGTGGCTATATATGTTATGCCTATGTGTCTGTCAATTTATGTATGTTTTTACAACTTACTTGCGTGTAGTAAAGTGTAGCTGTAAAATCTCAAGTAGAGTATTAAAGCTGGTGTTAAATCACCGTTTCACCTTGATTTGATGATAGTGATACTAATCGTAAAATGCTAATCGGTATCATCTCATGAGAGATTTATCATCTCTCCTGTCTCAATCTTTCCCTCTAGTACCACACTCTGTCAGCATAATGCGCGTTATGTAATATTATATAGCGCGTGTATCTTATCAGCACACATGCTCCAATTACTTGATGCAATTCAACTAACCACATATTTTCACACCGTCGTCACTATCATCGTCAATACATACACATATTTTTCGTAGTCTATGGCGGAATTCAATGATAAGTATTTTCGGCAGACGAAAAAAAACTTATCTGGTTTTTATTTTCAGGGTCTTTTCCTGTCTTGCTCAGAAAGGTTATTAGGTATACAATGCGTAAATCAACTTTATAATTTGTGTCGGAGATTAAATTAAATTAAGTCCTTGTTACTGGCTTGTTATGAGACAGATGAAGATGACATTGGTTGACTGGTGCTACCACTGTTGCGACAGCCCACACGACAATCGAATTTTATATAGGTACATAAATATAGATGTATTATATTTTTCCTGTGACAAATTTTTGTCCCATGTACAGCATTTAATTGCATGCAAAGCAAGATTACAAATTTAGACTTGTGCGGTGGTGTACGGTTTGACATTGACAGAAGAAAATTCAATGATGATGAGCATGAGAATAAGTGCAAACGTATGTACAAAACTTGTACAAATCGTAGCAATAATCGTGTCACTCCAAGCAATATAATTCTACTTCCAACTTGTACAATGTGTCTGGCTAGATTTACATTATTATCGTCATTTTGTGCGGATGTATCGTTGTCATTTCTGTAGTATCATCATCATGGAATGGAATATCGAGTTGAGCTTTTCATGGTCAGTCCAAGGTGAGCGCCTTGCCTTGTGCACCGCCACCACCACAATCCAACTTTGCTTAGCTCATCACTCGCTCATACAGCTCATCTGCCTGCCGCCGATAACCAACGATCAGAGAAACGTCAGAAGCATATATGAAGCCCGATGAGTGAAAACTGAATTATTAGAACTATTTTTCTCAGTACATAAAATTCGGAGAAATCGAATACCGAAATAAATTCAATTTTACCATGCTTGTGTGCGCCTACATGAAATATTATTTCCAATAATTGAAAAATTGTTTGCTACACAATATTTTTCTTGTTCAAGGTAAAAAACAGCTAGAGTCCATGACCAGGTCGAATGAACACGAGTTTTACCCGTCATTTAAATAGAAGGTCAAGTCTACATAATATGATGAGCTATCTAGAACGTGCAACGTGCATATAATAATTTGTTATTATAGAGCAATGTATAGCAGCCAATATTTTTTGAATTATATATGTATGTCGTGTTGTGTAATGATTCTGGCTTTTAAAATAAACTAGAATAGATCAAACTATGCGTGTACATAATATGTAAGTGTACATGCGACGTTGTCATTCCGCTTTTTTGTTGTCCGTTGCTCACTCAAATTCTCAAATTTGTCCTTCAAATTTTTTTCCACTACTGGTTACGTATAGAATTCGGAGTAGCTCAACAACAAAACAAGTCAGTACAGCTCGTCCGTGCTCAGTTCTCGATGAATAATACCTTAAAGTATGAAATTTGTACAAAAAGCTATCAAAAGCAGAAGTAGAGAAAAATGCTTTCATTTCATGCAGAAATATGCTCAAAATAGACTTTTTATAAAGTGGTTTTTGCATATGGTTTCTTGTGACATTCAAGCCATTGTTGGAAAATCTGCGGAAGGGAAGATTCAATATTTTCCGCAAGTATGCCTTACCGAAAGCTATAGGCGGGTTTACATGGATTTTGTTGAAACAGGCTCCATCGCACACACGAAATCTAAGAAAATCTAATCATTTGCCTTTTCAAAGGGCAAAAACTAAGCTCAACTGATGTCACCTCTATAGGCAGACAGTTTCATTTACAGTCTTTAATATATATGTGCTGTACTTACGGATTTTTATTTTATTTTTATTTTTGCATTGGAGTTATCTTAGCAAAAAAGGGCACGAGAATCCACACTAGTATACGAGAAGAAAAATAGATAATGAGAAAAGGAGCAAAAACCTTGAAAACTTCCCCTTTTGAAAAAAATATATATCTTCATTTACTTCTTGTGTGTGCTTCCCCTCTTGATCTTTTTACGATGTCGTCTTGCCCGTCCTTGTAACAGCGTCTCGTCCATGCTTCGTTCTTATCCTATCCCAACGAAAAATATCTGCAAAAATATTATTTTCCTTTGCTTCTCCAATCACCAAGCAGATTTTTTTGTCCTTCAATTCATCACAAAACTTACCAAGTTACCAGCTACTTTTTTGCAGAGAGAGAGAGAGAGAGAAAAGAGGCAAACAGACAAAAATATATGGTATTAACCTATATGCCATGCCTTTATATGTCTATATGCCATAACCAGCACCATCAAGATCATCAGCACCCCATCATCATCATCTCTTTTGTTGGCTGGAGGGCTCAACCTTGTAAAAGTGAATTGCGGGCAAAGCCCTCCACTCCACTACTACCCCGCCAGTGCCAGTATGATACTGACAGTATCAACCGAATCGAGTTTTCCATTTTGCAACCGAAAAGTTGCAGCAACAGCATTTCATTTTCAGTACTAAAAGTAGACAAACGCGATCCAGGCACGAGATTAGACCAGTGATCCGGAGTGAGTCTGGTTAGTTTTCTAGTGTAGCATTTGTTTGTGATGTGGTTGGTTGGTGGTGCCGATGTTGCAGAAAAGAGCGAGAATAGAATTTGTACAAAAATAGACGGAAACGAATGGGATGAAAGCAGATGTGGAAAGCCATTGTTATACATGATATAGTGAATAGGTACTGTGATATGAAAATCCGAAAATATTATAAAAAGATTGATGTGGTAATTTGGTACTTTCTAGTATAGTTTTCAAAGTAAAACAAAATGCTCCCGATTTCAAAATAGATTTTATTCTGCTTTCATGTATTTTTACAAATATGTAAGAGTACATGGAAAAGAGGTATGTCCATGTATGCATAATGTCTTCCCGTTCTCGTTTATTGCTCTGTGTTTTTTTATGAAACGGAGTTGGATGAGCTATAGTTTTCAAACTTGAGTCATTCAAGTTCAGACAAAGGATATTATTCTGAAGAGAGAAAGAAGAAAATACCTATACAGACAATGAGAAATCAGCAAGAACTTATGTGTGCATTGCATGCATGCTTTTACATAATATTCTAAAACAAGTACAAACATTCTTTTTAGCTGACATGATGACTTTATAGTAATACCTATGCAGACAGAATTCTCATGTGATTTTTTATAGAAAGATACATAAATGCTTCGAAAATGAATAAAAGTGGTCTGATTCAATAAAGTATATACATGCTTGTTATGTGCCTATTTAGTGCATGTTGGCTTGGCTTTTGGCTTTGTTTTATAGTTCATGATAGTGGCATGGTGCTAGTGCGGTGAGTAGGCATAAAAACAGCGGCAGAGATCAATGGACCTGATGAAGGCTTTCACCGTTGTCGAGGCCGTCGAGCTCATGCTGACGACGATAATAATGATTGTGCTCAAGCAAGCCAGTTGTAAATCCGAAGCCAAAAAATGCAATGCATTATTATACACATATATTTTTATGTATGGAATATAGAACCGACATCGTGCTACAAAAATGCAAGAGCAGTATGCTCTTTTACTGAATGTGGAACCGAAAGCATAAAAATGTTGTCCTTTATGACTCAACTATACAAAGTATTACAGAGTTTTAACAGGGCAGGATATCAAGCATTACATACATTAAAATATATGTATCATCATCAGTGAGCTGGTTTCATGAACAGTGCATTCATCTATGTATTATGAAATACATTGTAATATACCGTGTTGCAAACGCAAAAGACGGAATAAACCAAGGATTTCTGCTTGGGCCAAGTTGACTTTGAGTCATTCAACTTGGAGCGTTCATCAAGCTGCTAGTTCGGGCACTACTATACTTTTGTAGTTGCAAACCGTATAACATTTGACTTTGCGTTCAGAATTCTCATTGCTTGCATATGGAACCAAACCACAACCGCATGCACTACACGTTTTATGTACCGGATCAAGTAAATCATAGCAGTGTATCCTGTCTTTAATAGTACAATTTTTCCACGCGTTTAAAAAACATTTTGACAGCTCTTTGTTTTCCCCTCATCATCTTTCCATCTATTAATCGACTTATATTTCAAGTTGCATGATTTGATAAACTTTTAACAGGCTATATATCTGTAAAAATGAACTTGAGGTTTAAAGAAAAAGGGCAATAAGCGCAGGAGTGATTGTCTTCAAGTCGAAGTCATCATCCGCATTTATAATGATTCATGGTGTCAACAGCTGTCATTCACTTATCTGAATATTTTACTGGAATATTTCACTGAAATATTGTTCATACAGCCGGAAGGATGGTTTGCTTTATGATGATAATGCTCTTCAAGATTATTAATATGCCTATACATTTCCAAGTATTAAAGCCAATGTCTTTGGTCTATTTTTAAGACAAAAAAATTAGGAGCATACCAAGTAAAGTACGCAAACGCATATTGCAGAGAAAACAATAACCACGAAGCACATTAAACTTGAGGGAGAGGTCAATTGGAGGTTGTGTTGCATTATCAATAACAAGTTTCATGATTTCTTCACATATATACCGGCTTTAATACTTCAGATTACGGATGACTGTTTAAACTTTTCTTTTCGAGAGCTATTTATGTGCTATACTGCTGATGGTGTCAATTCTGTGGTATTTTTTTCTTTTGCTTAAAAAAGTGTCAAAGTAAAAACTAAAGAACGCAACGTGTATTAAAGACAGATATCTTCTCAAAAATCCAACAAAACTTGCAGTAAAGCACGCCACGAGAAATACCACGCTACGCTGTAAAAAAAAACTGACAGATAACAAATTAATGAACTATGCACTCTATTATATGCTGCTCTGATGCTGCTAGTGTGCGGTACATTTTTGAGAGTGGTGTGCATTTTGTCGTTAATTCAATATTGTATAATGATGAGAATTGAGAATGCAACAAAACTTTGGAATACATAATTTCAGTAAAAAATGTAGAGCCAAAGTATTTGTAGCAGAGAGCATCATCATCATAATCATCATCAGGACATTACTTCATCCTTGAAGTTCAACAGCAGCAAAAGCAGAGTAAGTTCAGTTGTAAGAGTTTTTGGAGTTGGAAATTGACTTTCGTTATTACGTGCTGTGTATGTGGGGAGTGCAACGTTCAAGTTCAATTAGAAGTCATCTCATCTCCCCTTTTCCATAGAATTCCACCACCACCATCACCGACAACCGACCGGCCGACAAAATTTAATGCACACATCATGAAAATGAACAACTATTTTGTCTTCATTTCTTGCTTCTGTTGATAGAGTTGATATTGATACACCATTAAACAAATTACTCTCAATCTTGTTTGTCGTTACGTGCTAACATCGTAAAATACAACACTTTTTTGCGTCTTGTGTTTTTAATACTTTTGACATATTGATGTGCCCAATAGAAAATTAACGAATTAGCAGTCACGGAATAACTACGCAAACTAAACAATCGTTATCATCACAGTGTTGAGAATCAGAAAGGTAAGCTGTTTATTCTGTTTCTAGTAACCCGTCGGTACTTAAACTTTTAAGCATCTTTTCATCTAAACAAATTAAATTCCGGTAACAATTATATAAGGAAAGCATAGAATCATGATTGGTATGGAAAAAGGCAATGGGTTGCGTAATTAGTTTTGGTTGAATCAAAATAGACAAGTTGGTATGATGTTACTTATGTTGGCAGTGCATTTTTACTTCAATTGAAGTTGCAAAGGCAAAGGAAGAAAGAAAAACGAAAACGAAAACTATAGGATGTTTCTGCACATATTATTATGCCGACGCTGACGTGTGCGCTTATTTTGTAGACGAATGTCTTTTCCAACAAGAGAATGACTTACCATGACCTTTTTGCATGTTACCAAGAACTGTGAAATGAACTGCTTCGTCGCATAGTCATAAAATTGTACGAGGAATAAAGGATAGAAGTAATATGAACTATGCTTATAACGAAGAGTTTGTTGGCGTGTACAGAAGCCAGTTTTTATTATCGATCCCTTTTGTCTTTCTCTTTGTTCGCCTTTGCAATCCTATCTGGCCGGGAAAAAATTCAAGTTAGGGTGAGATACCGATTAGCTGGCGGAGAGCACATGTCACGCTTTGATAAGAGTAGACAATTTGCCTAATTGCTGCCACGATTTATTATGAACAGTAGCAAATTAGTTGATGATGATGAAGATGTGGTGGGGGTCAATATGTGATTGTATTTTGTAACAAATACGAAAACCTCAAACATCTTCTGGGCTAAAGCTTAATAAATTTAATTGGATGAAAAAACCTTGGATTTTTTAGACAAAGCAAAAACAATAGGCTTACAAAATTTCTTGGAAATGATAACACAACCCCAATATTTGCCTACGCAGAAATTAAGAAGCAGTTCCACAAAACCCCAGAATCAACCACAGATTCTTTCCTGTGAATTTCTTACTTTCCATATACAATATTATGAGCTTCATTTTAGTAAGTAAAAATTGTGTGGGTAGCCGGTAAACTTCATGAAGAATTAATGGGTAAACTGAGCTTTTGGGTTTTGCATGGAGAAAAATACAATAAGACGCAGAGAATGTATGGATGGCATATTATGAAACAATACAAGATTTCAGCAAATCGTTTTCTACAGTTGATGCGAGCAGGAGGCGACGAGAAGGAGAAAAAGAAGTGAGAGTGAGTGAACTTTTAAGGTTATAAAAGCCAGTTTGTTGTTTTTTACACGAGAAGAAGAATCCGTCGTCATTTCAATAAAGTCATCCATGCTATCGTTCTCTCTTGAGAGAGAGTAAAAGAAAAGAAAAACACGGAGTTTGTGTAAGTATATTATATGTAGCCTTTTGCCATATTTTTAATCGAAAGAGGCATGGCATTTTTCGTAGCGTGATGCGGTGCCTGCCTGGTGCGATGGTAGAGAAGGCATTTTTTATTCGAGTGTTTCTCGTTCGTCGGTCGAGAGAGAGAGAGAGAGAGAGAGTCAGAGAGAAATTTTCAAGGACATTGCATCACTTGACTCACCACCACCAACGACCCCACGAAACAGCTTGAAAAGTACAGCGTAAGAGTAAAGAGGAGCATATATGCCACAATATTACTCATTTTGATAAGTAGTGGTGGTGGTGGTAGTATCAATGTCCAATTGTATACGTATGCCTAAGTATGATATGCGTATAACTAGTTTTTTTTTATGCTGACTTGCATTTTTGGTCTAGGTTTTAACGAAAGACGCTCTTTGTAGCACAGGTACAGAGCAGAAGTGAGAATTACAAAATATGCGTCGTGATTTTGTACATTTGCTAATTAGAAAGCGGGCGGGGAAAAAGGATGAAGGAAGAAGTTTGTGGATGTATACTTTGTTTGGGATCGGGAACAATAGTCAACGAGTGTGGGCAGAGAGAAAAGGGAAAGGGAAGGAACGCATATGAGAAACATACATTCGCTTTAATTTTCCATATCTTCCTTTTTCTTCTGGCCATTCATTACTCCAAAGAACACAAGCCACTCCAGTGCGTCCCGCCAACGAAATCTGCGCACAGGCATATAACCACTTTCCACACCATTCCACCAAATCAGTGTGTGAGTGTTTTCCTTCTTTTTCATAACAAAAAGCAAAAAGTTAAAACCCAACCTACGCAATAACGTTCTCATATCTTTCTCTCAAAGACTTGTTAAGTGAGTCAGTTGAGTTCGTTTTAGTTGGAACATTTTTTTCAGCTCTGCTACACTCACAATGAACTCAATATAATACTAACAGCAGCAGTGGTACAACGACTCATGCGGCGTTGCTGCTGCTGCTGTTGGTGAAATGAAGGTCGATGAACGTAGTCCTTGAGAAAAAGGTAGAAACAGAGAGGAAGGGCGAAGGTCAAGGACCTATCATCATGATCATCGGTAGTAGTATGATGATATGATCATGATGATCATCGTCTCATTCACTTCTCCATCCTCTATCCCATCTATATCCCTACTTCTGCCTTGGACGCTCTGTATCTCTGCCTTTACCATACTGCATCTCTATATCGTGCTAGCTATCTAGCGTAGTAATAGACTCAGACTACTGCATTATTAGTAGGGAGGGATCCAGATAGACAGTGCCACTGACTTTTTAGCTGGTACAAAAATCTCATTTTCCCATCGCATTAGTATTGATGGAAACGGCACTAGCTTTGTAATGCTCAGAATGCTGCAAACGTAGTAACGTTTTCCATGAAATTTCGGTTCAATGATTTTTCTCTTTTTTTTAATATATTCTATGCCACTATTCCATTTCATACAAGCATCCTATCACATAGAGAGCAATTTCCGGTTGCATACAAAATAATTTATGATAAGCCTTTTATCCTTTTCATCTTATCATCATTTTACAATGTCAATTAAATATACATGCCACAGCGCACGAGAAAGGTTAAAACCTTAAAACCAATTAGTTTGACAAACGGAATAATGGTCCAAGCGCCAACAAGGAAACAAGGGGTATAATCCAATAGAGGTGACATGTAAAGGTCAAGCAAAACTCACTGCTTCTTTTACTCTACTACACTGTATACTCCCGTCTTTCATTCAGCCAGCTTGCCATATAGCATTCGTAGTACTTGGCATTTAAATCGACGTCGGCTACTTCTCTAGAGCCTTCCTTCCTCCTTTTTCTTGAATGGCATAACCTTCTGCTCTCCTTGTTTCAACTTGTTTTAGTGTGTTGTTTGCACAGAAGAAGGAGAAGGAACTTACAAAAATCTTGGCTGCTTTGCCTCTTGTCGGTCGGGGACACTGACAGGAAATGCCTTCAGACTTAAAGGACAAAACCTCTCTATCCGCTATTATGTCTGTATCTTATGCTAAACGACTTATAATAGCAAATGACGAAAGAAACAGCAAATAAAATGAAACTGCTATGTATATTATTTATATAAGGTGAGTCACTACTCCATACAATCAGTCATCTCATCTCAATCCTCGGCTCTTTTTTTCAAGTACAAGGTCCTTTCTTTAGCACAAAAAGAAATAAGTAGATGGCCTGTTCTCTCCTATTGCTTTTGTTCTTTGATATATTATTGAACTTAATCAGGAGGCATTGTTTGGTGGAGCAGTTGTGTAGTGTGGTGACAGAAAGAGGCACATACCATCAGCCTTTTGGCACCCACTCTTCAATATCAACTCCATAGTATTGTGAATTTGGTATCCAAAATGCATTTTTCATCACAGGAAAAAATTATTAGTTTTGGCCAGTCCTAAAAAGTGCATTCAACATAATCCATCATGTTTTAATGGACATGCACACCTTCATCATAAAATCATACGCAATTATTGTCGTAATAACCTTATTAATAATCATAACCTGTTGGCTGCACGAGTTCTTTCTACTTGTACTTTTTTCTTTGACACGAAAAGAAAATGAAGCCAAGATGCTTTTCGTAAGCTAAGTTATGGTGAACAGGCGATAATTAAATTTATGACCAAAACGTCAACGGGAAAGAGTGCACCTGTGCTCGTGACTCTTTAATGACTTTGATGTATCATTTATATCACTATAAATAGTATATTACTTGTGCACAGAGTAATTGTGGTGCATACCCAGCTTATGTTTTAGTGTATTAAGCGTTGATAAATGACATTATTATCGCAGGAGTGGTAACAGAACGAACATTGACTGTACCGTAGAGACCTATAAAACTGCAAGCAACAGAGGAGCGCAACGTATAATAATCACTTTATATCCATAAAATGCAATATGATCATTAACATTGAACGGGGACAAGGTCAATGAGAACGTATTCAAGAAGATGATGAAAAAAAGAAAGAAGGAAAGAAAACGACTTGTGATAAAAACTGCGGCTGTTAGTTATACTGCCGGTTACATGTAAGTTTCAATGTTCAAGCTGTATGCATCCATCATTTTCTGCAATTCATTACTATACAAATAAAGGATTATTATGATAATCATAAAATTCGTGGAATATTGCTGGTGTAGATTTTAATAGCTCACATACTTTGTCCAAACCTGGTAAATTTTACAATTGAAAAGGTGCTGCTGTAGGGATATCTTGCAGCTTCAATGAAATGAATAAGGGCAAAATGTAAGGAAGGAACAACTTGATGATTTTCGATTAAATGGAAGAATTTTATATATGTAGCCTTAACATTGAGGTGTTGACCAAGAGCAATCAAATCAATTTACTGACAAGGAATAAAATGTGTGTAGGACGGCGGAGCAAAAAAAAATTGACTGTTATTGGTCGTTCTTACATTGAGTCAAGTGAACTCGAACAAAACCGATTGATATTGAGTATTTTGTGAATAACTTTTCTTGGCTCGTGCTACAACTGCTGCACAAAAGATTTTCTCGCCAGTCTCCTCGTATATCTCTTGTGCGCAAGCATTAATGATAATCACTTAAAGTATGAACTGCTGTGTTGGAGGTGGCCATGGCCATGACCATGGCCGTGGCCAAGAAAAATAACAACAAAAGATGGCCAAACTAACTAAATTAGTTACTTCATGATTCACGAAGGGCATTGCTTCATCATCATCAACATCAAACAATCAGACATGCACATTACTGGTATCTAAAATGCTGTTAGTAAATAAGTCGTCAATATATGCATTTGCACATGTCTTTTTCGTACTGCACATTGACGACTGATTTGATCTTTTTGTATTGTCAGAAGAGTTGTAGAAGACCTAAACAAAAATAGGTTTTATTACGACAAATCCCCTTTACTTCTGTTAAGTTCCCCATGTACATTCGCAGTCTCTTCCTGTTTTTTTCCAAGTTTCTGGAGCGGAACCTATAGAAAAACAATTAGTCCAGACAAGGTTTACACGTGGGTGTCTACAGGGATTATTCATGTACACCCATAAAGTCTCGTGTCTCGTTTTGTCCTCATTGCAGTCCACTTTATTCTATTCAGGTCACATTCATTTTTTCATTTGCACATAGAAAAGTAGAAAAATATTTTTAATATTTAAAAAAGGAAAGCATAAGTTTTGCAGAATTTATAGTTTCCTGTAAATAGATAGCGTCTGCAAGCAATAATATATTTATTACATATCACTCGTCTGGTTGTGACTAAAGCTATAAACATGGAAAATAAAATTTACAGAAACAAACAAGCGCCATGAAGCGATTTTCTTGCAATTGGCACTTCTCATTATTGACTACCATGAAGAAAGGTTTATTGGCTCAAGAGAAAATAAAAGAGGAGAAATGGCACAGAGAGAAAATAAGAGAAGACGATGAACGGACTGAGATTATATTACCAAAAGCATGTACGAAAAACAACGCAAAATCAACAACATCAAAACAACTTGTAAAAAAGACGGAGTTGCTTGAACAGCAATATTTGGATGGATATTTTTTGGCTTCTGCGTTTTCTGCACTGAAAAGTCATATTATTCGTCCTTTAGACCAAGAAAGAAAGACAAGCAGCATGAAATTCATGAGGGTGATGACAATGCAAAGAGGAGAATTTATTCCGCAGCGTTGTTATAAATGCAAAAAAGGACAAACAGAGGAGACGAGAATGGATATGCTCGTAATAGAGTGAAAGGGTTTGCTGCGTTTGTTTGGGAATAAGTAGTAACAGCTTTTGATAGTTCTCTTCTCGGCATCACTCACCACCGCCACGACTACGTAATATTATTGCAGAAGAACAACATCAAGAGAGAGAGAGGTGAATGAACGGCAAAAAAGTAAAGGAATAATGGCAACGTAACGTGAAACGTCGAGCTATAAAGGAGCAAGCCACTATCGCCAAAATACGATGAGTCGCTGAGTTTGTAGTATGGGTGGCATAATATACTTGATATATATTCATCCATACATATATTTGTATACAAGTAGGTACTTAACTCGCTTGTTTACAATTTCATTACTTTTCCATGCTTGCCAGGGAACACGTGAGACGGCTAAAGCTGTTGTTATTTTGCATGAGAGTATGTTTGCAATAATGGACGCGTATAGCCGTAGCTTACATATTTTGGTCGATCTGCACGGAAAGATTACCTTTGTGTAGATTTTATGGTAGGAAGAAACGCGAAAATAACAAGCTTTTTGCCAGAGAGAGTAAACAGGAACGCTTTATAAATATATAGGTGGTAGGTAAGAATATGTTTTATACATATTACGTGTTTGCGTCTGGATTTACAATGAACAAAAACAACGTGAACTTGAAGTTTGCAAAACAACGTATGCATGTACGCAGAGTATTATTATCGACTTATATTAAAATACAGTGTAAGCAAGCATATTATCATAATGTTACCTATCAAACTAAACGGCATGTGCTATGTGCTGTTTGGTAGTGGTGGGGAAGGAATTGGAAAAGTGAACGAACCCCATATGTGTGTGTACAACTGTAGTTACAGAAGTTAGTATATCGGCTTGGGTTTATTGGACCCAGAATGATAGGATCGGGGTATATGTTCGGATGGCTTTTGGCAGTCGATTTTTTAAATATATTTCAGTCAGTTCCATATCATATTTGCGTAATCCGTTATTATCATTAGATTTTAAAATTGAATGGACTTTTAATGTAAATTTCTTTCAAGGGTGATGGGATTCAAATGGTATGAACGTGATTCAAATTGACTTTGACTTTTCGGGTTTTGTTCGTAGCTTTTCTATGAGAAACATAAACATTGTACGCAATTATATTGGATTCAGAGGCTATCAATTATATATAAAGTTCATATACACAAAATATTTGCATTATTCATTCCGCTCGGGGATAATAATAACAGCAAGGCAATGGCGTGCCCCTGTCGAGCTGAAAAAGCGGAAAAACGAAGACAAGGCTTTTCATGTGTCCTTTCTCTCAGCAGTAGTCTGTAACGTTCCACGTCCATCGTTGTCACGGACTTTGCATTGACTTGGTATCAAATCATCATGTCCATAGAATTGCTTCCTTACTAATGTTGTTCTCTCTCTCAGCATAATATCAAATTATAGTTACGCTGTGGTATTCCATTCCAAATTGTCAAAAACAATGTATACCTACTTACAAACATGTTTAAATTGTTTAGACTACATGTTTATAGTTGTTTTTGCAAGGTTTGGCATGCGTGGCGGTTTCGGAGCATTTAAAACCGCGTACATGTACCTTCCACCTTCGTATTAACCATTTAAACATTCATACTTTTGCACACAACTTTGTTGCAAGCGTTTTGTGCACAAGGTTGTTTTATTGGCTCACAGTTATTACCAGTATTTTGTACTGTTTGCACAGCATTCCACTTACACATGTATGATGATAGTACATCATAAAACGACGTGTTTTAATTTTTCCAATATATGTTTCAATATAACATTGGAATGGGACACGGAACACGGATACATTTCATATTTTGTGTGTAAAAAGGGAAATAAATTCCGCTTCATAATGTCACCTACCACGATGTTCGATGCTCAATGGAGGTCTCTCTGTGGAGCAAAATGGTTTTGAAGGATTTACACAAGATCTATCTTATTCCATGGACATTCCGTCAACAAACTCTTCTTATAAAACTGTCAATCGGATGAAATATTTTGTACACAGTATAGAGTATATACTTCATATACAATTTTCTTGTGCGCTTTAACATCAAAATGAGATAATGAGATGGGTGTATACAGGCTAAAATGGATCTGGTTGGTGGTCGCGAGGCGAGATATTAATAAAATGGATTGGCCATCATGATCATCATTATCGCTGCTACTCTGACTCTCTGCGATCACATCAAAAATAGCCTTATGGTAGCATGAAATGAAGTAGCTTTTTTGTCGTGTCCTCGGCCTTGCCATTTGATAGAAGCGGTGAAGAGATGAAGACGAAGTATGTATCAAGGAATGCAAATACAGAGAGAACACTTGTTCGTCGTGTCATCTCACACCAATCTCCTCGTAGCCTCATTCAATGTAACATTTTTGGCTTTGGCTTCATATAGAGAAGCTTTTTCAGTAATTTCCTGTAATAAACTCGACAACATCGAGAGGCATATCATATTGCATTGTTGTTGTTGTATTTTTGGCGTGCTGCGTGTGGTTTTGATGTAGAGGCTAAAGTCAAGAGAGAAGAGGATGACCTAAAGCCTAAAGGCTAAGTCAAAACTTGGTCTTGAGAGCTTCCCTCTCTTCTTTTGTCAAATTTGTAAATTGAATGTGAAGTGGTTAATAATGGGTTATGTCAAACTGTGTTTGTGCATGTCCTCCTCTTCTTCATTTTCGCTCTATCAACTGTATCGCGTGCCATGAAATGTCCTCTAATTATTATTGTTTGTCAATGAGGAGGAGAAGAGGATGACGATGATGCTTATTAGGTTCCGAGTGCGTTTACATTGGTGACATTGGCAATGATACGTTTACCTAATTGAAAAATTAAGTAATTTTTTTTTCTTCAGCTATGCATTGCTTGCAATTATTTTATTTTATGTACATATTTGGTTGAAGTAGAACCATCATGTATTGGGAGATGGAGATCATGCGGAATAAAATGACCCCGAAAGTGACCTTTTTTGTAGGTGAAATTAGTTGTTAAATTGTATTATCTAGATGGTTATAAGCCAAATGTACACATCGTCAAATTCTCTTAAGTGATGACACTGCGGTGCATCCAAATGATTAATACAAATTTATTGCTTTGTCAATGCGTAATTTTTCTATCATATCATTGGGATTCCGTAGTTGTAATTTTTTACTCTTACTCATGCACATAGATACTGTTTTCCAAAAGTAGAGCATCATTTTTCCTTCTTAGGGATTTAATGAACTAACGGTATTCTCTTCAAATATTGTTTTGTTACGTCATCCCTTGAAAACTGTAAAAACCTTGTACAAAGGTTCTCTTGTTTATTCAGTTTTATTCTGGGTATCAATGCAGAAGATTAGGCGAACTGACTGCTTGTAAGCTTCTCCCTTAAATATTTACATTTCTGTTATGTAAGAAGAATAAAAGAGAAAATGAAGACAAAGTGGCCTAGTTGGCCCTGGCCTGCTCTGAATCTTCTTTTTTCTGGATCTGGCAGTGATGGTGGAGGACTGGTAGACCGATTTTCGTTTTGTATTTTCATATGATGATGCTTTTTACTCTTTTAGAGTTTTTCGAGTGTTGAAGGTCATTGGACAGATGGGACGTGGATTGGATTTGAGACTGAAGAGGGCTTCTGTTCAATTGATAATATGACGGTTTTCTAGAATTGAGGAAACAGTTTTAAAAAATCCTATAAATGTTTTTCTTTCTACTTTGTCTATTTATAAATTTATAACGGACAAAGTTAAAAAGTATATGAGCACAATTAGTTTTGAACTGTTAAATGGCAGTATTATGAATGAAATGAGAAAAGGAACAATAGCAATAAGAGGGGGAAATCATTAAAGGTTTGGAGAAGAAGAGAGAGCGATAGCGGTACACTTATGTAAACTATTATACAGAGTCCTTGAAACATCTTTTTTGGGTTATAGAAAAAGCATCTGTCCTTTTTCCAAATCGTAATAATGATAGTAAAAAACCGTAATAGAGTGACGTGCTCTAAAAACGTGATTCAACGTTGGATTCACATTTATACGGTATAATATTTATTTGTGAGGAGTGTATATAATGGCTATGATCATTGTACTGAAAAGGAAGGATGTGAACAAGGTCACAGGGAGGATTTTTATTTTATATTATACAGCTAGTAATATGCCTATGCATTTGTTACGAAACATAGGGACCCCATCAACTTTTTTAAAAGCTACTACTATAGAGCCGCGCTCTGGCTGTCTCGTACTTTTTAAAGGAGAAAATCGTCGGTTGCTTTGCTTCTCAGAAAATAAGAAGGGCAAAACAAGGTTTTCTACTTTTGGAGCACGAGGTAGAGCACATGATAGTAAAAAATGATTTTGAGCTAAAATTTCCAGTGCTTCTCCCTTCTAGTGGGTCTTATTCCTTTGGATTGAAGGCCAGTCTATAAATCCAAAGAAATTGCTGATCTAGCTGATGATGACTATTATTATGGCTTTAATGATAACGCTAAATAAATTTTTTTATATGGTATCGTTTTCTTCAATATTATCATCCAATTTGTTACATTTCCTGTGCGAGTTCTTTATCCGGTGAGGCTATGTCATGCCCAAAAGGTGAAAATAAAATACTGATGATGCTGCTTGAGCAGCATGCAGGGATTTGTAAATTTCCGATTCTTCTTTTCAGAGAATAGAAAATATTTATCTGTGGTAAAGCAGAGTAAGCAGGGAGAGAGGTGAACACCTGGTGACAAACGTGTACCTATTAAAAGTATTCTGCTTCAGCATCAGAAAAAAAGGCCAAGGTCTTCTGTCTGTGTTGTGTGGAGGGAGTGAAACGGAATTACATAAAAAGTGGAATGTCTTTTTGTTTTGCTTGCTAAAGAAGCAGAGTACTGAGTGAGTTGAAGAGGGAATATAGGTGAGGTAAATGCCGACGATGACGATGATGGCGGCAGGGGACGTATGAATCATCATCATCCACACAGACCAAACAACAGAGGTGTTCATTTCAAAAAGGAGAAGAAAAAGAAAGCGAAAAGAAGACTCTAATGTATAAGAAATAGAAAATAAAATGTAGTTATTTTCCTCCGTTTTTATGTATGTCTGGCTGGCTTAAGGAGAAATGAAACTTATCATTGCTATGATGCTGCTTGTTTTGTTTGGTTACACAATGGTGAAGTACTGAAGTACTGTACTTTTTTGAGGTGTTGTGTTACACATTAAAGTTTTGAGGTCATCATTCCATCCAACACCAGAGAAGAGCCTCCTCCTCCTCAATGAAATAAAAAGTTCTTGTTGTTCCTTTTATCAATAAAAACGACGGCTGTCGAATACATACTTATGTGAGTTCTCTCGCAGTGGGTATGTAGGTCAAGAAAACTTTTTTTTTGTTTCTTCTCATCTCACTTTTCTTTTCTTCAAAAGTTTCAGTTGTTGTGTTGTAAGCATTTTTGAGTTCACTCTGCTGATCTGCTGTTACTAGCTTTCGTTTTCCATTCCAGGATCTAAATAATATGAGTAGCTAGACAGGATGGGGATGAGACTATGAGACAGAAGGCAAAAGTTTTTTTTTTCTCTCGCTTCATTTCTTATAGAGGAAGGAAGCCAAGGTAGACAACCTTTTTACAATTTGAAATTGGATTTTGGACTGAAGTTTCTAGCTGATAAGACTAAAAAATGAAGTCAGGCTAAAGCTTCAAATTACAGTTTTATATTGCTGCATGGTGTTTTGAGAAGGGGAGGATGTGTAATAAATACAGTAAATTTTTATTGTAATGGTGGGTATGTAGGTATTAAATGTTGGAAAAAATAATGCAGCTTGACGGAGCACTTCCGTTTTATATCGAGTTTGTTTGGTTGGAGGGTACTTAAAAATAAAGTGGGTTATGTGAGTTGAAAATAGATACAACATCAGCTCTCTTTTTCCTTCACATACGCATACATACACTACACACGTACCGTCATGCATAAAAATGGTCTCATTCTCTTCTCGTTACCTGAATACCTTATCGTTCCCACTTGAACGCATTCGTATTTTCCAGCTTTTTATCTCTCAAATAGACGCGTATTACAAAAACGTTGAGGTTGATTATTCTGGACGGATGTGTCACCAGATGTATGTATGAAGTAGTGCGTTGGCGTTGTATTTGCTTCAAATCTGTGATTTGATTTTATTAACTTGTTTCAAAAGCTGTTTTTATGTAAGCAGCACATGCATGGGAGTAGTATGAGGATTGATGTTATACGCCCCCGCAATAGCATACTAAACAAAGTTGTTGTGCGTGCGTGTTTGCTTCCCATTAGGTATCACTTTAGCGAAAAGGAAGCTTGATGGAAAGAAATGTTGTTACAAAGGCTGGCTGCTGACTTGTGTGGTTGTAGTAGGTGTTCTCATCTCACTTGAATCCTGCCACATTTGGCTTCCACCAAAAGGCTAAGGCATTGATAGTGTTCATGGTGGCACTAGGGATATGCATCAGCAACAGTATAGCAAGGCGAAAGATTGAGTTTTGTGAGTGAAGGAAAGGAAGAGGATGTGGATGCGCCTTGGCCTGACTTTGGTCTTTTTCTTGGTCGACTTGTGATGTGCTATTATTACCTATATTTATTAATATTAGCTGTATCTTTGGTAGTTCTTGGTGCAACAGCAGCAGAGACTGATCTCTTTGACTGTGTCCATAACTGTTCACAAATGCAAAATATATGCAATGCTCCATCACATCATCATCCGATAATATCCACAGCATTCATCTCATTTCTTATCTATCTTCTGAATGAAATGACTTTGGAGCTCTTTTTTCGAGGTATACTATTGTACTGTGTAGTAGTAGCAGGAGCATCAGAGTGATGATGGGTCCTTGTCATCCTTTTTTACAATGTGCCACGTTGTTCCAAACTTTACAGTTTTTTTTTGTATGTCAATTACATATAGCACAACTATAGAATAGAACAGAGTATTATTTAATCTTGACTGCTGCTTCAGCTCAGTGCTCATTGATTTGATCATTGGCGATGATGATTATGACGATGACACTGAGGATGGCAGGGGCAGGCCGAGCAGAGAGGACATAGACGACGGAGACGACGACGAGCAAAACGTCAAACAAGCAAGAACAAGTGAAACAATATATGCGTTTTTTTCTTCTCTCATCTCTAGACTTTTTTAGCACTTGACTCATGGCTCTGGTGATGGTAATCAAACCTTACCACGCGTCCTAGACAGACGGGAGGACGGAGGTCGTAATTAATATCTTATGTGCATATATTATGTTACCTTTATATGCATGTTTGTTTTGTAACATTGTCAAATTGTACACCCATAAACTTCACATGTGTAAATGTCAAGTGACAAAAAAAGTTAATAGCTACGGGGAAGTAAATACACGTAAAAACTTGTTAAAAAACTAATACTCTGAAATTCCTTGGTAGACCGGATGGAATGATGGTGATGGCAGGAATGATGATGACTATACGAGGATACTGGTTTTATTTCAAGGAATATATGGATTTTTTGGAAGGAGAACCAAAACAAATAAAACGGAAGGTGCTCGTTCCACATACGCAGATAGCCATTAAAACTCTGTTTGTTTTTCTTTGAAAATTGTGTTACAGCAGCTTATTATGTATTTGTATCCGAATTTATAAATTTTTAACGGTGGGAGTTTCCGATTCTTTTGCTGCACCTCAAAGAAAGCAGAGAGGTGGACGTAAGGCACATTGAAAACTTACGTCAGAGAGAAGTCAGATGCGCAAACAAGGTTTTTTATGTCACCTTTATGCCAAATAAGTCAGATCGGTAGCATTGCATTTGCTATGTGGCATTCACGATTTTCTTTGTATCTCTTTTCGCCTTGCATTCCAAACGTCACATGCATAATTGCCTAAGTTTACTTGTTTGTAGAGTTCGTTTTTTTTCTCACTCGTTGTGAAGGCTGCCAGACTTATTGCTAGGTTGAGTGAATGAATACTGCTTCTAAAGGATAAAAATAAGGTCCACCAACAGAAGAAGTGACTGACTGAAAAATACGAAATAGTTGAAGACAAGGTAAAGATGGCATTCATAATTTATCATGGTCTTTGGCAGAAAATTGCTTCGTAGTTTTGTTTCTCTTGAATGTGTGTGGTGGTGGTGGCGGTGATGGAAATTGGAGCATGGACGAAAGCTGCAGAAAATGGACATGTGTACATTTTATGGTTGTTTGTGTGCTTGTCGATTAAATGCATGCAAAGAACACGTAAAAAACATAGGTTATATTCCATCCATATCAAACAAAAGGGTTACAATTGGATTTATTTTTAAGCGAGTAAAAAAGAAAGAAACTTTCTAAAAAGCATCAAGAACCTTTCCTTTTTACTACTACTGCGTCTTTCTCACCAAACAACAATAACAAGGCAGTTTTGAGCATTCCTTTTCCATTTTTGCACAATGCAATGTTAATGCATTTTTTAATCTGTTGGTTACCTCCATTTTCTCCTCTCTGCCTAGTTTTTACTCTAGTAGCACATGTGTTTTCACGCTTGTTCTTGTACGGTGGCTGGTTTTAATAAAGACGCGTCATGAAAATAAAGATGATGAAAAAGGCAAAAATACACATAAGCATTATATGAGCATTTGAGCATAAATGAACTATATATGTATTATAGCTGTAGCTGTATTATCATAGCATAAATACTGCTTAAAAGAAACATACACGCTACATACATAATTATCATAAGCAAATGCATTTTGGTAAAGGAAAAAGTTTTTAACCTAATTAGCATAATGAATGGATGAATAGAAAAAGTGGTTTTATTTTTTCGCAGTAGCAATAGCAGGCACAAATTTGTGCACACACATAAATGCAGTAGTAAACCAGCCAAACTAATAATAACATATTAAATATCTAGGTTAAATAACAAAAATAGCTTGACTGACTTCCTTCCTACGGCTAATTTAAGAGGACGAAAAAAAGACGTAACAAGAAAGAAAGTTAAAATTGATGATGATGGTGGTCGTACAAAATAAGGTTTAAATACACATATGGCATGCATACATCCTTTATTATTGACAGACGCAAGAACTCATTTTCCTTCACGTATTACGTATTATTTGATACAAGTAAAAAATAACGTCTTATAACGGGACTCTGCTAAAGACAAAATAGAAAGAAGAGGGATGTGCAGTGTTAATTAGTTTTTGGTGTCAAACGAAAACGAAAGTTATTGACATATTATTCTCGCTTGTTTGAGCGCTTAATATCATGTATACTTATACATTCACTGGTCTTATCTGCATTCTGCAGTGCAGCATGAGTAGATCTAGGAAGATGATTTACTACAAGGTTTGCATACACTATAGTCAAGTATGTGCAAAACTCTTTCAATGAAGTACATAGTAAATAGTTTTTAACAGATGATGATAATGATTATGGCTAGATTTAACCGGCTTCAGGCATACAAGTGGCTTGGTTTGGTTAGCTCGTGAATTGCATTGCATAGTATCATTATTATCATTGTTATTATTGCATTTTTGAGTTCTGAATAAGTATCAACGTAAGTTATACTTAAGAAAGGGAAGGTGTATACTCCTGTTTCAAAAGTTTGCTTTGAAGCCGCCTTGGCTTCTTGCTTGGTCTTGGCATATGCCTATTGATCATGATGATGATGTTGGTCCTCGTTGCCTTGCTAGGTCAACTTTTCCTTTTATTCATTTTTAAGGTAACAAAAACGTAAAACCAGAGAACAGCTCAAAGCACAATAGGAACGATTTCACATTTCACCTTCTTAAAAAATCGTTGACTACTTTGTCTAGTTTAGTTGAGCTATAACTATGGCTTATTCACGATTGTATACACTTGTCCTCGAATATGAGGATCTTGCTTTTTAAACAATAAAAGAAGAAATGACCTAAACTCGCCATTTTTCATTTTCTTTCACAGTTTCTCCTTACAACGGGTTAATATCGATTCAATGATCAATACATTGGTTAAAATAAACAAAAGCGTTTATTAGCAATTCAAAATTGCAAAAATTGGACACGATGATTTCTCAATAAATTACAATTGATGTAAGAAAAAAACTAGGTATATAGGTTCAAAAGCATCAAATGAGGTCACAAATGGGTGGAAATCGGACTAAAATTTTCATTTATATCCCAGATGTCACCTTTTAGTAAGCCGATTTCATCATGTCTATTCTCATCATCGACATCGTAGTATCCTTAAACTGTTGTCGATTGACCATCACTTGACTCGATACAATGCTACTATTTAAACTTGACTGACATCAGTGACATCATCATGGTTGAACGCTGTTGTGTGAGCACAATGAAAGGCTACATATTGAATGTAATTTTTGAGGTCTTTTTGTCATCATTTGTTCAACTTAAAATTAAGGTCTAATTCTCATGTTATGTGCAATGAAATCCAACCAGTCCAATGGCACAAGCCTTGAGTGAATTGTGTATTGCAATACACTCATTAACTTATCTGACATTCACAAGTTTTCCTGAATGTTAAACATTGTACAAAGCTACTGATAAAATGAAGGAGGAGGACGATGAGCAATGAGTAAATTAATTTTTAAGCAATATCTTTACAAGTCAGTTTATTACATGCTATATTCTTTTGTTATCAAAAAACGTGAAACTTTAAACTTGATTTTAAACTTGTATAATATTTTTATTTTGACATTTTTGATTTGCTCATACTCTGATTTTGTTCACAGGCACGATAAGGAGATAAGAAAGAAGGCGGAGCAGGAATTAAATTGTTGCAATGCAAGTTGCTGACCTAACTAAACGGCTGCAACAATGATTTCAAGTTATGCGAGAAAAATAGGACACCACCACCTACTCCTTATCATCGTCAGAGTACGAGGTAACCTCTTTGTAAAAGGACAAATTATGTTTCATTGTGTCAACATTTTTCAGTGATTGCCGCAACCACTAAATAAAGTCAAAGGTAAGCATGAAAAAGAATATTTATAAATTGAATTAGTCATCTAAAAGGAATACACATTTAAAGTAGCACCGCAGCATACACATATTTGTTTGAAGGGTCGTAAAATTGCAGTCTTGGCATTTAATTGCTCTTTGCTCTAGTCTTTGCTGTGGGTAGGTTGTTGACATAATTTTTTTGTGGGAGCATCAAAATCGGTGCTGTTGATGATGCATTGCGTATATATTTAAATAGGCTAAAGATGCGTGCGTGAGTTTTTTGCACTCGTTTTTATTTCGTTGCATCATGAGTAGTGTTTAAAGTGTAGGAGGAGGAGGAGGAGGAGGAATGCGCACGAACGACACACGACATTTGCACAATACAACAGGCTGCCAGTCCCTTGTTAATTTGATTAAAAAATTTAATTTCGTTTGTGGTATTGGCTTATATTTACTAACAAAGTCAATCTTTTGATGTCTGGTGAACTAAACAATTTTTTATACAAAAAAACGCAAAAAATGTAGGTTTTTTCTCACGACGACAGACACATGAGCTCATAATACTCAACACAACAATAGACATTGGCAATGCAAATGCAATTTCTTTGTTGATAAAATCAAGTAAATAATGAATTATTATAATAATGTATTGTATTTGTGTGTTTTAGCATTCATGGGAATTTTCTAATTTGTGCCACTTTTTTGTTATCTTTAGTGAAGAAACACATGTAAATGTTCAGTGTTTCACTTTTCATAGACGAGTTAAATAAAATGCGTCGTGTGTGAGTGTGTGCTCAGTTAACTGGCGTGATCTGATCTGGTTAAAAGGAAAAGGATATGTGTAGTTAGTACATGTGTTCATATGAATGAGTGCATGGCTTGGTTGCATTATTTATCTCTCTCTCTCTCTCGCTTTAAACATCATATGAACATTATTACGATAATAAAGTTAAATGGGACATGATGATGTCGAGTTCAAAAAAAATTATCTCGCGAAAAGCGCGTGCTATATAAGTTTTAGGTATAGTTCACGTATTTATACGCTCTTTATTTAAATATGTATATATGCATTTCATTTTTTTATCCACTTACATGGTTTAACCTAGTGATACATTGAAAAATGCTGCCGCGCAATATATGGAGCATTCACTATGAAAAAAATTTTAAAAAAAGTAAATCAGGATAATGCAGTCTTGTAAAACTGCACTTGATGATTGTGATCGAGATAGCCATCAAAACAAAACGGTGTTTCAAACTAAATGCACTTGCGTTGCAGCAATGTAATGTGTAATTACTTTTTCTTTCTTGAACAATGATATCGAGAGTAAAATTTATTTCTGTCGGTTGTAAGTTTTATTTTGAGAATAAAATATATATCATTATATCTCTGTTATTATCATTCTTCTTTGCAAAATTACCGTTGCAAATTATGGCGGATATTTGAAATTGTGTGTGAATAATGCGAAAGAAAAGTGTTTGTCGAAATCGCAATATAAGTGTGCTAAGAGTAGTTTGTAATAAATATATAGGTAATTACTCATTAATTAGTTGACAATAAAAATTCTTTCGACTTGTCGGTGTTCTTTGACTAAAATAATGGATGTATCCAAATTGTATGTAGGTATATGATATTGCTATAAATAGATAGTTATATGCAAAGCTATAAATATATTTACTAATTAAAAGGTGAGAACATATATAAATATTGTTAAATGTCATTATTAAAAAGTGAATCTAGAACACTGAGTTTGTTGGTAAATCATAGTAGGCCTGCGTATCTGTAGTTGCCGAAGTCACCTTGTGCAAGACATTTGGTGAACCAGACCGTGTAAATGGTAACACAAATTGAGAAATACAGGTAAGTACATACTACATATGTATGGGCTTGTGATGTGCTTCCATCATCGAAACTGACCAAACCATGTCAAGCATGTCACCTCCTCCTTCGTCACCGTCATCTCCTTATTTTATTCGATAGTTAAAAAATGCTTTAGTGTGCTTCATTTCGAAATGTGCTTAATAAAAATATTTGAGAGCAGAATAGGAGACGGGCTTATAGTACTCCATTAAATTTGCACACTTGCACTTCCTCCTTTTTATTATAATTTCGTGTTCAGCACAGAAAAAAAAATCTATTCTTCCTTAAGACTTCATCTGCACAAAATTAATGAGCACCTGTATGTTTACCATGTGTTCATGAGATGTTTGAATGAATCTCAATTGAATCGCTGTAGAAAGTGAAATTAATGAGGGTATGAACTCCTTTTTCCTTTTTCTATGTTTCTCTCAGCTTGAACGTGTAGATTTTCAAGTTAAAAGGAAAAAAGTATGTGGGCACGCGTGTGCTTCTTTTTCTACCCATATTAAAGCCATGTCGTCGAACAAAGAAGTTATTAGCGATGATGCGATACGATGTGGCATGAATGATGATGAAGTGGCGAAGAAGGTAGGAAGGATTTTTTAATACCAGGCCAGGTCGCAGTAGTCAAACGGCCTTTTGAGCGCGAGCTCATATCTGGCCTGAAGCAGAAGCATCCTAGCAGATTTGTAAAAAAAAGTTGGTTTACTAGTTTACATGCAATAAATGCTAATTGACAAGTTGAATGAAAGGAACAAGAGAGCAGTAGAAAGGTGGAAGAGGATAGACAAGGCTGTTTATGATGAGTTGATGAACATCGTAAGTGTGCACTAATAGATAGGATGCAAACGTCATGCCACCAGAAAGTCTACTCTTAAGTCTGACTTTTGACGCTCTTTTTTGGTGAGACGTGATAGGGAAGAGGGAAGAAATATATACGGATCTGATGATGAAGTTTTAGCACAAATAAATAAATAGGAGAATGGAATGCATGGTTAAATCTGGTGCAGCTCTAGTTACCACCATACCTTACCATACCACACTTGACTCTTCTGACAAACTCGATAGATTTACACTGATTATTAACGCTGCTACTGTTGATGCAAGAATTTCGAAATAAAATGCACTTTTTAAGAAAAAAATGAGATTTCCCCCTCAGAATTCGTAGATAACAAAGTATACAACAAAGATTGGGAACATGAACGGTGTGATGAGCATGATGATGACGAATAGAACGAGGAGGATGACATGCAGAAACGTTTAAAAAATATTTCGTTCTTTTCCTAGTTAGTCAACATGTCCCTTTTACTCTACTTGCTCAAAATGATGAATAATTTGGTTAATAAAAACTTTATACATTTGGTGGTATGGTGTTGATATTTTGTTGATCATATTACTAAATATATACATACATACCTACCTATGCACATGCAGCTATAATGTATGCGTCTATTCGACTCTGACTCCCTTGATTACAGAATGAGAAGAAAAAGTACAAAAAAAGATGAAGAAGTGAAGATGAAAAGGGAATATGGGTTAGCGGGCCAAAAATGGAGAGCACATGTTTATTGCAGATTTCTATATCCTTTAACTTCTCACCACCACTCGCTCGCTGCTGCTCGCAAGATAGCATACATGCTTTGGTATTCTACACATAGATAGCGATAGTTTTTCATACTTTTATGATTATACCGACTTTATAAACACATACATAGGTATACCTACATGGCTGGCGAATATCATATTGCAGATCTGTTTGTTGTAGAGATGCTTTTTGATGTTTCGTTGGCGGCGCGGTGTGCTTTACCTTTACCACCATCATGATCACCTTTACTAGTACTAATATCACTACCGTGTTTCGCTTATTTTTTGAACTCTCTAGTGCTCATCAGCAGCCTGTTGAAATAGTATGCTTGTTTGTTGCTCACTGAGATTTTGAGATCGAATTGAGAAAGGAAACTAGTAAAACAGGACTAGTGCCTATGTGCCATGTAATGTAGTGCAGCCTAAAAGACGATGAAGAGGAACACACAACAGGTATAACGACGACTAGGGATGGGGCAATATGGCAAGCCAATAATGATTAACAATGAAAACGAAGTAGTGTGCAATGTGCACATTGCAGGAAAATTGGTGTGCATGTGTATTCACTAAGAGATTTTGCAGGACGATGAAGCAATATATCACGTATCGTGAATTGAGGAATTAATTTAGTGTCTGCTCGAATCTCTCACCACCACTACCACTACTACTCCCTGTTAAGAAATAAGAGATGAAAGAAAGAGTGTAGTAGGCCAAAAACATGCGTTTTCCTCGCAGTAGGGGACTCATTTTTAAAAGAGTTGGAGAGGAGCACAACATCATGTCATGTTATCAATTTAGTTGTCATCATAAATAACACAAAGTTATTGTACTCTATTTTTATTAGAGGCAATAGCTGCTATAATATTTTATTATAATATACTTTTCCTTAAAAATAGACAGGGATGGTGCTAAAGCTCATACTATTAGGCATATATAATCTGTGCTAAAGCTAGACGAGGGAAATGCATGTGTGTTTTTTGAACGAGGTAATTGGCAAATTCATTTGGTCTTGATTTAATAGCTGTGTGCAATAAAGAAATGCATTACATTGAGACCAGTTATAGGATGATAGTGATGACCTCCATATTTAGTTCTCATTTTAATAGACAACATATATACAATATATAATATAAAGATAGATAGATAGGGAGAGCTTCATTGATGATGATGTGAGGATGACGACAAGTGAAGGTATTAAAATTAGTTAAAACGTTAAAAGGTCCAAGGATTAAAATCAGGGAAGGTGAACTTTTATTTTATATTTTAGGGCTGGTGTGGATTAATTTGTTGTGGTTTTGTTTGCGGAGAGATGAATCAGATACACAACAAAGAAAAGGAGGATAAGCCGAGAGAATTGAAGGATGTTTCACACTTGATTTAGGATAAGGACATCAAATGATAGTCGTCATATATGCTAATGCTGATGAGTACGCTAACTCGGTTGGTGACAAAAATATAAAATGGCATTAGACATGATAATAATAGGATTAACACGCACACAGCAGCAAAAAATGTAAGCTACTCATCGTCGTCGAACAAAAATTAGAAGAGAGATATGTTCTAGTGGTTTATTGTATGGCTCATCTCTTATTCTCATGATACTAATTTGCATAATTATAATGTACATATCAATATTGCATTGAAATGTTGTATGTGAAGCTTCATTAACGACGGATTTGTTTGCTGGTGATTTGACCTGAGTCTCTTATGGAAAGGAATGACTTGATCTTATTAGTGCATATTTTATCGTTATATTATTATGAAGGGACAACGACTCGATTGTTTATATGGCACATATTTTTATTTCGCAAATTGTAAAGAAGAGAGGACGCAAATAAGTATCAGATCCAGACTACCAGAGACCAGGCCATTATGGATTCTTCGTAATAATTAGTCACTTTGTGGTTAAAGTAGATGATGATATGCGGTAGGATTTAGTTTTTTAGGTTCACATGTTCCATATACTATTTTCGGCATATGCGATAATGTACATAAAAATACCTATACACCAGCGAAAAAAAAAGAGTCACACAAGTTGTGGTGGTGTTCTTGTGCTACTCTACTGCTTGCTGGGTTGCTGATAATAAATTAGAGCAAAAGTTCAGGAGCGGCCAATGCTCCAGACTTGGGAGACCAGCACCGAGAGAAAAAGAAACAGCAGAGGTTTACTCCTTCTTTCACTGTACTTCTTTCTTCAATGAAACACCCATAACTACATGACAAGGCAATGTGCTCACGTTTTTCTTTGGCAAACTCAAGAAAGCAGAAATGGAGTAACAATAGGATAAGGGAGTAGGACTAATTTATCGAAGGAAAGTAAAAAAAAAAGTTTCACACTTTTCCAACGCCATGCCTTTGTAATGGCTGGGTTGCGATAATAGTGATATGTTTTTTAGCTAGAGGAAACATGTGTAGTAGATCTTAATATCTTGGATATCCCACTCTTTTGTATTCCATCAGTCAAGTCGACATCATATTCATAACAAGTTTTATCCAAAATGAAAAGACAAGACTGTTGACTGTACCCATTCCACTCAAAGCACTCAAAGTCAGTATTCAGTTCAGTCACTCCTCCTCCTCGTTTTTGTTTCATGATGAGCCTTTTTGCAAGAAAAAAACTTTGTCACTTTCCGCCTCTATATGCATTTTTTGTCGTTTAGCGTGATGACGAGGGCTTATAAGTTCATTTGACTCATTTTACTTTTGTTGCTTCGTCATCACATCATTCACTTGCAGGATTCAGCACATTTTAACAAGCAATATTAGGCTTTGGACTCTCTCTCTCTGATAAATAGTGCATGTATGTTGAAAAACGCCGTGAGTGAAGTGAACCGATATATGATGTATGTATTGTAGTATGCATATTCAAGTATATATGGATGGAAAATAAGTAAAACGGTGAAACAGATGTCACATTAGCAGTATCACTTGCTAAACTGTTTGCTTGCTTCTCCTCCGTGTACACACTTTTAACGATGATCGTTTCCAAAAAAAAATATATGTACAATGTATACCGTATTGCATAGTAGAGCATATCGTTACTCCATCAGTTCAGAGGTTTTTTGGTGTCGTGGCCGTATGCAATTCAATCCAGCCTGCTGCACGACATATTTTTGTTGGTACATATATATATACCTACTGTAATAATGGTAATATTTATTAGTATCGGTATTAGTAGAGATGTAAATGTTGGCTTATATATTTTCTTTATGTTTTATATGGAGAACGTCATTGAAATACTTTGGGGTCGTTGACACTCTCGTTCATTCCTCCATCATCATTGCTTGTTTCGTTTGTAAATCTTTAGATGACTGACTGACTCTCTGACTGCTGGTGTGTGATGTGACGATACCGATGATGACGATTTTTTGCGATAATAACACAAATAATAACACTTTTACCAATACAGCATATGTTGATCACAAGTTATTGGTCTCTTTTTTTCTAACATTTTTGTCGCATTTTTTCGCACACACAAACAGACAGATCACACATGTGACAAAACGCGAGGGCGACGTTTTGAAGAGTTCATCGTCGTGCCGTATGCAGAGGTCACTCACGAGGAAAATTGTAACAAACACTGAGTATTATTATGACAAAGTAAAGTTATATCCATGCATACAATTACAAACATAATTTCTCAAAATTAGATTGGAAAAAATATAAAGTTCATACAGTCTAGTTTTAATGAGTTCAGTGAATTTGTTGTTCAATATTATATCATTTCTATACACTCAGACTTATCAGATTTATTGAAACTCATACAAATAGAGGAGGAAGAGAAAGTTATAAGTTTGTTCTGGTATATGAGATATTGTGTTGGCGTTACGGAGAAAAGTAGGGAACTGTCACACAAATAAAGCGACAGAAGAAAGACATGCAGATAAACCGTCTAAAAGAAGAACAAAGGCGGTTTTGAGCAATACAAACGCGTGACATGTCCTTTTAGACTTTTTCTTCCACTCGATTGTTCTTCGTCATGATTCTGTCTCTGATGAAGAGACTCTGTGTATGCATTTTTGTTTATTTTTGGTGCATGCATGCATAATTTGTATCCTTTTTGTATGCAAGCTTAATCCTATATACGCTTACCTATTCAAAAAACCACTATGACAAAATGAATACACCTGCATGAATAGATGAGTCTATTTACAACAATACTTTTCGGTTATACGAGATGATGATGATGTACTGTTTGGCAGATATGGTGTTAGTGGTGACACTAATAATTTATTCTTGTTCGATTGAGTAATTAGGACAATAGGACAAAATGCAGTGATGCATGCATCTCACTTTTGTTTGTTAGTAAACACACACATGAAACTAAAAACTTGAAGAAAAGAAATTTGAAAAGAAAGTGAAACCTAGTAGTGACACACTCTCTGTCAATAATCTCATTCATTTTTGTTTGCTCTGCATTTTGATATTGATTTTCTCTTTTTTTCCTCCTTGGTTGACTCCTTGACAAGCAAAAAATCAGGGAGAGAGAGAGAGAGAGAGACCTGATTAGCTTGTGGAGAGAAAATGGATAATTAATAATTTACTACTACAGTGGTATAGTTAGTTGTTAGCGATTAAGGAAAGGGAAAGAAGAACAGGAGGGTAGAGAGTAATGTGTGCATTTCCACTACTATTTGGGACGAGGTTACTTTTCGAGATTTTCTAGAGAAGTAAAGTGGTAGCAGTCAGCAACAAAGTAGTTTTGATGTTGGTCGAGATGTTGATGATGATCATTGAAAAGTTAAGTAGGTCTTGAGAGGAAGAAGAAAAGAGAGCATGGACCCTGTTCCATTTCGATGATTATTGCTATTACAAATTATTATGATTATTGGCCTAATGGAATATATAGTATAGAAAAATCAGTGATGTACATACATGAGCCTCAAACATCATATTATTATTCCTTCCATTTCATCTTCCCCATTTATTATACCACCATCATCCATCTTCTCGGTTGATTCCATTGAACTGAAAAAAAATTGGTACATGTGTGTGGTGATGTGGTTTGGTTTTGTTGGGTATAGAGATGGATTACACAACAGACTCCCTATCATCATCAGATAAGTAGAGAGATATGTAATGTATGGGCGTAGATCATCCATCCGTTTTATCTAACATAATATTTCTTTATGTGGTGCATGTTTGTTTTTGCTTGCTGATGATGAGAAAAGAAAGAAGATGCCATTTCATTCATTCCAGGCCGGAGATTGACCTGGCCTGCATTTTACAACATCCCTCCGCTCTCTGGCTTTGACTTGGCTCGATATTCGGCGGCATAGCAGTATGTATGCATATACAATATGACATGACATGATGATTATATGTACTTATAAGTGTGTGCAAAATAATAAGAAAAGAAAAGTAAGAAAAAAAAGGAAAGCAAGCAATTTTTTGATCCTGGCTGGTCTGCAACTTTTCGTAATGCTCTCGCTCTCGTCGTCAACTCTTCTCTGTTTTCAGTTCAGTTTGAGTTCAGTTTAGCAAGTATAGTCAGCAAAAAGAGAGACTGACCTAATTTTTGTCATTCATAATAATAACAGCTGCTCAGCTCAGCCAGGAGAGCTTTACAACTACTACATAACTACTATAAAAGCAGTATGCAATCCTGCATGCAACCCTTTTTTTCAGAGCTAAAAAATACGAGAGCAAGAAAGAGAAGAATAGTTTTTCGTGAGAGTTAAGACTGGCTTCGCTTGCTGTTCCGAGTTGCATAGGAGTAAAGACATGTATGATGATGATGTATAGAGACTATAAAAAATATCTGTACCTATTTATATGTACATACGTTTGCTTGCATCAAATATGAAGTATGTTACAGGTTGCGTTGTGTAATCTTCAACTTTAGCAACGAAAAAAAAACTAAACACACGAACAGATATAATATAGCCAAAGTAGTAAAGCCAAAGCCATTCCTTTTGTTTGGCGCATGTGCTTCTTATGACAAACACTTTATTACACAATACCATATAGACATAATATTATTTTTTGCAGTGGTGGTGTTGGTGGTGGCCGGTGGCCTGCTGCTAGTGACGTTGATGACGATGACGAGCCATTATTCATGTACAGTTGTGTATTTTTTTATGTTGTTGTAGTGGGCATTGCTCGCATACATTTTTTGATAGTTTATTGCATGTGATGGTTTGGCTTGCGTTTAGTTACATTTAGAATTGCACACGGTACTATGCGGTGCTCGAAAAGAACTAGGAAGGTAAAAGAGGGCCTTGACTTGCGTAACACTTGCTTGTGGCCCATCTCTTGCGAGTGAGCGCGATGATGATGGCATCGTCGTCTAGTTTTTGTTGTGATGGACGGGAATGGAGGAAATGAAAGCGAAAATGAAATGCCCCGTATTGAATTTGTGTTTGCGGTCAACAAAAGTGAATGGCACAACAAAAATGTCTTGATGAAGAAGAAGAAAAAAGGTGGAGGAGGAATAGAAAAATGGAACGTGAACAATTCTATATGCAATAATAGCCGGCACATAAAAGTATGTGTTGCGTACTCACTCCCCATCGAGCGTTTACCTCTGAAGGTGGAAATACCTATGCATACATTCCTACACAGAATAAAGATATATTGTATTGCCTAAGCGCTTATTTACATGCGTGTATATGTGTAGGTAAAGTATGTTCCATTGTTGTTGGTTTTTTTGGTGATACAATTTATGGTAATTATGTAAAAGTTGTGTTGTGTAGTATATGAACTGGATATGCAAGGGAGCGTGTAAAGATTTATTGGAGCTGAGCTGAACAGGAAGGAAGAAGGGTCAGCTCAGCAAGCAGCACTCTACACCACAATGCTTTTATAGAAGGACACGACACGAGCTTTACTTTAAAACTAAACTGAAATGGAAGTACTAGTTTTGGGTTTTGATGTCCTTTTGCTGCAGTAGAGATAATGAAGGGTCTATATAGGTGATGCTGGTGCTGTTGTTACCATTTCCCTATTCCATTCCTCTTCGTCTTCATCCTCCAAAAATCCACTTTCCATTTTTAATGGGCAAATGAAGATGAAATGTGTGTTAAGTACCTAGAGCATGTGTGCCAGAAAATTGTATTTTTTTCGGGACACGGTTCACGGTGGCTTCATCTTTATCATCTCACAGCACAGCAACACACATGCACCACTAGCAATGTTTCCGTTTCCATTCCCCGTGTCTGATGAAAAGAAAAACGCCGGACCAAAAGGGAAGGAAGAAAGTAGGCAAAAGATAAAGCCTTATGTCTGTCTACTGATGAGTCGAGTACTACTATTACTACTACTACGAATCGTATGATGAGTTAAGCTAGTTCGGATATTTTTTTTTGGTATATAGAAGGTTTTAGCAGAAAAAGAAGAGCGAGAGTGGTGGTGGGGGTATCATAGTGTGTCAAGGCAGCCAGGACGAAAGTGCAAAGAACTCTGATGTTTTGTGGTTCTGGTTCTGCTATTGCCTCCTGCTAAAAAGAATATTATGAGCTCACTGCCTCTTTTCTCTCTGGCTCTCTGGACTCCACACAAACTCAAGTTGAGTTGAACTACATATTATTTCAGAACACGCCAGCAAAACCGGCAGCAAGCGCAAAATAAGCTGAGAAGAGAGTCAGCGTAACACTTGTGCATGGTGTGGTGGTGGTGGAACAAGCTCACGTGTGTCTGTATGGAACATTGTACCAAAAGTTTATATTCCTATAAAAAAAGTAAGCGTATTTACAAATATGTTCACTGCTCCGTGCGAGTCCTATGACGTATGTATGTGCTTTTACTACTAAAATATTATATCCAGTGAACTGAACAGGAATATTTCTATTATGAATATAGAAACAAGTTGGATATTGAAGAGGAATACATTTTGATATGCAATAGCCTTATGGAACATTATGAGTTGACTAATGTATGTACATGTAGTAGTGTTTTTGAGGACAGAGTCGGGCAATGCCCGATAGAGAGGTTTGTGTGTCAACTCCGTTTGTCTTCTCTCTTCTTCTATTTCCAAGTTTATAAGTAGGCTGCGAGGCTGAGGCTACGCCGATCTCATCATCATCATCATCACATATACAATAACAACACAAGCTTAACAACAAAAATTGCTCTTATTCCGACGATTCCCTTCGTCTCCTTCACACTATGTGCCGTATAGATATTTACAATTTTAATCTATACATAATATGTGTGTTCATCTTATGTAGAGTAGACTGAAGAAGAAGAAGCAACAACTTTGACTCGTTTTGGAACACACTTTTTCAACAGCCTTGTGCCTACTAACTACGTACACATAATATGACAGCTACTGGGCTTCTTCTTCTTCTGCTGCTGCCTTGTTCCATCATCCATATTATTATTATGTTCCTTCTTTTGGAATGAATGGTCCACATTTTTCGTGACGATGGGATGATGTTCCTTTTTCCTTCTTCCTCACTTTTCCTTTTTTCTCGCTCCCTACAACTTATTCTCATTCCTCCTCGCACACTGTCCGCATTTTCATTTTCATACCAGAGAAAATAGGTATGTAGGTGGGAAGGTTATTGTTCGACTTTGTTCATGTGTCATCATCATCATCATGATCGTAAGCATGCAAGCTTTCGTTCTCAACTGAAGAAAATGAATGTGTCTTAGACAAGGAAAAATATGGAACAGAGAGAAGGGACATCTTCTTATAACAACAAATAAGGAACATTCTTCCTTGTTGGAAAAATGTGATTTCTGCTTCCTCCTTCCATTTACCATCTTTCATTCCGAATTCCAAGTTGACAATGTAATCTGGTACAAAAGAAATATAAGCGAAGATGAACAATATTATGTTGTTGTTGTGTGTACTCATTATTTATTCACGTTCCACTTTACTTTTTTTCTCCAACTGATTCTGGAGTATATGGAGTTATTTGCCTATACATACTTTGTTCTGATTCAAGTAAACGGGAAAAATTGCAAATAAGCAATGTTTTTTCTTACTTTCAATTTTTTTTTCTCTCACTATATGACAGGGGATTACAAAGGAATTATTATTGCTTTTCAAAAAAGTCGGTCGCATTGCACTTCGTTTTAATGGAAATGCGGACTTTTTTATGTGCATTTACATTATCTCCAATTTTACTCCCACTGAAAATGGATAGGTGAAGTGAAGATGCGGAAGTATTATCTATATATGAAATTTTTCGGTTTGCCATTGCAATTCAGTCATGTACGCCCATTTCGACATGTGCACAAAAAATGGAACAATCGGGTGGAAAAGAGGCTTTAGAAAAATAATAAAATACTTATGAAATGCTTACGATAATTGATCATATTCTTTCAAAAGTGCATATGAAATTGATTGTATAGTCAAGCATTATATGCTTGTTGTATTATATTTGCATAAGCAGCCTTTTGTGGAGCATTTATAATGATGATAATAAAAATAGCTGCACACATAGTTTAAACGAGAGTGAATGAGTATAAAACAAGGGAAAAATGTGCTTGTGTGTCATGTATGTCACGTCAGATATCATACAAGTCACGAATTTATTACGGTACTTGAATTACTCCTTTTGCCATGCTCTGAAATGCAATTGCAATGCAAGTCTCCTGCTGAAAGGTTACAATAAAAGGACTCATCATTATTTATCAACATCATAATAAATGTGTGTGTATTGTCAATATCAAACTTGGGCTGTGATTACGTTATTACACAGACATGAAGCAATTGCAGTTTAACAACAAAGCAGTTTGTTTCAGAACTGCAGCAGAGGAGAGTGTCAGAAGTCAGAACAGAGCATCTCTCTATATATATACATGGTATTTACATAGGTATATAGAGAGGCAAGCAGCCAGCAAAAACCTAGCGCAACAATATATCTATAGGCGTATTCAGTACTGTATGCCATGTTAAATGTGAAATGTGTGTACATTTTTGGTGATTTGATGTTATTAGGTCATGTCATGCGGAAGAGAGAAGTGGAGGAGCAAGAGCGAGAGAGCTTATTACCTAAATCTGCCATTGTTACTCTATTCTCAGCATTTGTTACAACCATTATCACTAGTTTAGTGAATAGTTAGTCAACTCCTCTCGCACACACGCAGACCAGACCAACTTCACTTTCATTGCACTTGCTCCCTTTTTTCGACGGGCTCATCATCATCGTCAAAGTTGCGTTGATGATAAAATATGATTAACTGTGTGTGTGCATTTTTGTTGATGATGATGATGATCACCTATTTTTCTCTTCTCTTTATCTCTGTTTTTCTCGCGATTGCTTAATTCATCTCAATTTTTATTACAGCTTTACTACTCCAATTCAATCGAACATACTAATTCCTTTAAAAAGTGTACTGAAACTCAGCTTGGGGGTGTAGGCGAGACATGATTTGTTTATACTTGTTAAAAAAAGTAATCATAATTGGTTAAGCTCTTTTAATCATTTCATTTCGAGGTTTGTAGATCTCAATTTCTACGGCAGACAAGATTTTTTTTAAAGTAAGCTAAAGTAAAAGTTATTTTTTGCACACCTGCATATTATACAGACTTATATAGATTTCCTTATATTTCAAAAGAGTGAAAGATGATTAATATTAGTAGAGTGTGTGCATAATAAAGAAGTAAAAAAGAATGTTTGTTAGGTTGATTATTGGTGTTATTTGTTGTGGGGCGGCTTTTGTTGCCAGCTTCTAACCAGATTCACTTTTTATTTCATGATCATCATGATGATGATGATAACACATCCTCATATGAAGAAATAGTTTATAAGATTTCACTTGGCCTGGTTTACAGCTGAACCTACGTACACATTCAGTAATTGTTATATTTGGTTGGGTTTTATTGTAAAAGTTGTGCTAGGCCAGTGTTTACAATTATTTGGGATGCAAGCACAGCTATGCATACAATACAATGAACAAATCAATTCAAACAACCAGACAGACCAGCATTGCAATTGCAGTAGTAGTGGTATAGCAGGCATCATTATCATCATCAGGGCGTTTTAATAGGCCATCATGAGTTATGATGGTAAGTCGCGTAAACGAGAGCGAGTGAAGTGCAATATGGGCATAGATGAGCAATTAGAGAGAAAAATGCATTGCAAGCCTTAACAACTCTGTATCACTTTTCAAAGAGTGCATCTTCAGCCGTTAGCAAAAAAAAACACTTCATGTAGGTATGCATGTAGTATATGCATCTCAGTTAAGAATACGATAATAATATATTATTATGTAGGCATTTCTGTGTGTTCAATTGAAAATGAAACTGAGAGAGAAAATGCAAGTTTTACTTTAGTCGAGCTAAACAGGAATTGTAGGTTTGTAGGTTTTGTGCTGGCGCGTTGCTCGTTGTTATTATTGTTGTCGTTGATGATTATTATGGGATATGGGTTGAGGTATGAACAATATAGCGTACGCTCACTGACAACAATAAAAGCATGCGTCTGCGCTAGAAGCATTGTTAACATTGCACACAGTTGCACACACAGTTATAAAGCATACATCAAGCTCTTGGTTTCCGTATCTCTTGTAGTAGTCTCACAATCAGTCCTTTTGCATTTCTAAAGAATTGGATACAAAGCTTGTTGTGGTGGTGCAACAATGTAAAAACTGCATTTCAATAATGCTCTCGTTGTTGCTCCCACTGCATAAAAGCATAGACCGAGACTGCACTACAAAATGCAACAATCCAACCATCCCATGCGACTATCCAACCATGCATTTTACTCTAATGGGCTACGAAAGGGTTATAAATGGCTATGAATGAAAACTGTTGACTTTCGTCAATGACGATCATCATGATCACGTAGATTAGCATGGCATACCAATAATACCATCACTGTACTTCACTACAAGCAGACAGGCAAACTAAGCATGAAAACGCAGCCAAAGTTAAAGCTCTTCTCACAATGGGAATGCACGATATGCTCCGCTCGGGATTTGAATAATTCCTTTTCTGTTGGATAGAGCATCATCGAAAACCTCTAAATATAAAATTACAGATAGCAACGCTCAAGCG
>JAQIXW010000041.1:0-68098 GCA_034700685.1 Willowsia buskii | reverse complement strand
CAAAAGTCTCCTTCTTTCTTCACTCATGTTTGTCAAGCTCTTGTCATTTTCAATACTGTTCACCAATCTTCTTTTTAACTCAGATTAAAGTCATATTATGACGCAGAATAATTAGCAATCATTCACCTTATAAACCACCACATTACACCGAATATTGCGCATCTACTAATTGTTAACCAGCAAAAACTTCTATTTCCGTTTCTTTGCAAATCGCGTTGAAAATATCTAATAAAGTATTTACCAATGAAGTGATACGGTGAGGCTTGAAAGATCAATGCTAAAAATTTGTGTGAAGAGAAGTTTCACTCATTGTTGCTGCGAATGATTCCTCATTCTCTTTTCTGCATAAGTGACTATTATAGAGCAGTAGATTTATTCGGACTGAGGAGGCAGGGAGAAGAGATGGATTTGTGATATAAAGAGTAAAGAAGTGGATTATTAAGTAGGATATTAGGAGTATTCAGGTTTTTGCTTTTGTAATATAATGTGTGTACCATTACATGAGTTGTTACACATTGGTACACAACAAGCAACGGCTACCCACGAAATATTTAGTATCAGTCCTTCATATCGATTAATTAAAAGTTGACGCACTCTTTGTTTTAATTGTTTTTCTTTCGCAGCTAATGGTAGTGAAATAATTTTTTTTTGAAGTAATAGGCAAAATAATTTTTGAAGTAGTACGAAACCTGCTCTGTCTCCATCTCCGATCATATACACTTACAAATTCGGTGCTAAGCAGATTTATTATTCTTGTCGTAATTACGGGTGGCCTACCACTGCGATTATTATCCCATGCGTTTTGGACTTTGAATACAAATCCTTACTTGTATGACAGGAACGAGCCTCGAGCCCCTATGGTCATTTTACTCATTACCGTACATCATCCAGATCAAAGGCGTATTGCATTTCTCCGACTATACCTTCACGTATGTGTGTGTGTGCAATGTGGACTGTCTTCGAAGTGAACTGACCGTGAGTCCATTATTTGTCTCAGGATACTAAATTGTTTTAGTTCTAATCATTTTTCTCTTATTGTGTAGTCTTTTACTCATTTCTCCTAGAGAATTGTTGCAACTCACATACGATTCATTTTCTTTTGCTACAAGTTCGCATGCAGAGAACAATACAAGAGATCTTTCTACTGATCTGATAGATTTTTCCAACCGATGTCCAATTATACAAACAGTAAATTTTAATATATTAGATCGTATCGTAATAACTGGATTATACAGGTATCCTGTAATAAGGTTTTTCTCTTAATCTGCAAAAAAGCAGTAATCCGCTAGCACACACGATGTACACCTTGTGGGAAACTACTTCGTTCTGACAAATGATGAGGAAGAACTTTTTGCTGTTTTCTGTCGCAGCTCATCATATTTTTGCTCAATTTTTTTCTCCATAATTTGTGATCTCAATTTTCAGATAGGAGAAATACTGGGTTTCTTCCACTGTCTTTCTAACTACTACTACTCTTGACTCTTGACAGATGCTTGAGCACTCGCATCTACCATTTCACATACTGAGAGGTGACAAAAATTCAGACGAAAGTAACAGCGAGAAATAAACACTGGTGACTGCCTCTTCTATACATTTATATTATTATCATAAATATTCTTGTTTCAATGAGATAAGTTGATAAATACAACATATATAATATCATGTGTACCTATGAAAACATAAATATGGAATGGCAAACACTACTCTTATGAGTTTAGGAGCAGCCACATTCTTTGACAATGGCATCTTTTAAAATTGTGACTATTAACTTGGGTCCTCCATTCCTGTTCCCGTTCGGATCCAGATGAAGGACATCTAACTCAGTCAGAGCAGTGGGGACACAGCAAGGTCTTGGTGCAAACTTCTTCCCTTTGGTTTGGTGGAGGATGTGCTGAAACATTGCATGTGTGGATGCGTATGCTACTCGTCTCGCATTGCATCTCCCATCGCAAACATGCGCATCAAACTCCTTCGGCTCCAGAATGACATCAGAAATGCCCAAGTCTGAAAACTTGATTTTCAGAGATCTTCTACAGCACGTCTTCCCGTGCCTGGTGTTGGCACACTCCCTCCCTCTGCCGTTGTCCCTTTTGTGGGTGAAGCTGCGGAGAGTTGACGGCTCCGTGGGTGCGGCACGTCGTACTCGCCGTTTTATTAGCGCCTCGTTTGTCGGTTTCAAGAACTCCCTTGTCACCATCTTCAAGCTGCTTCCGTGATGGTGTCGCTGACGGTGAAAGGTGGTACTGTCGGCTTCTTCCTCCATTGAATCAGCGGAAAGTCCGTCTCTGGAGCAGACTGCTAGCACGATGAAAGGACTAGTCTTGCGGTTACGCACTGTCCACGCAGTCACATTTCGGGTGAGGTCAACCCTCGTGAATTGCCCTTGCTCCGTCTCATTCCCATTCTCACAATCGTCAACAGCCGACGACAATTCGGATAGTTCTCTGAGATCCGGCAAGTCTGTGCTATTCTGCAGTTGCCCTGTGAGCTGGCACATGGCGGGCATAGAAAGGACCACCCGTTGGATTCTTACATCTGCTCCTTCCATTGTTGGGGTGTATTGTATCTCAAAACGAAAGAGCTTCAACACCTTACTCCCAATGGAAAACAAGTCTGCATAAAAAGAGAAGAAAAAAAACAATAAAACGTAAATGAGTATGTCCTGTAGATATGTAAATACATATAGATAAAAGCAACAAAATTCGTATCGCCACTAATTACTATTCACCGTTTAAAAAAAGTTAGGTAGTGTGAATTACAAGCAAAGCCTTTCAGCGAAGCAGTCGTTGGAAGGGAGTGGTTTCTATAAAATGCGCGGCGGTGGGTGATTGTTAATATAGTTATTATTTTATATACGTCATGTCATAGAGCCAGCAAAATGGTTCAGATGAAACATTAATAATAATAGCATCCACACAAAAAAATGCCTAAAACACTTGATTTGCATTCTACCCCATTGCCTCCTCGCTTTTCATAGAGTCTTTCCTTAAAGTTGTGGCACCGCCATCAACATATTTGTTTACAACAGGAAGCATTTTTTTTACGATTTTGCACCACCTTTCACTAATGAAGAAAATTGCAAGATTCACCGCAAATTACACACACAGAGATCGTGAGGTTGATGCTTATTTGTTGAAATATTGATGGTTTATGTAGAATGCACATGCGATATTTTCAATAGAATCGACAAGCAAGTTATTAGAAAGCCAGTGTTGAACCGATAAGCTTTTTATTTACTGCAAAAAGTGTCTGAGTCGAGCAAAGAATGTAAGAAAGCAAGCGGACAAGAAAAAACCACTATGCAAACATGTTTGCTTCCTTTCAGCTCCAAACCCTATTGTATTCCTTCCTATAGAGAAGATGATTATTACTTTTATGTAATTAGACAGGAGCAGTTACTTCACGGACCACGAAATAAGCCTTTTTTCTTCTTTCATTCGTCATCTATAAACCAACTTATTGCTGACCATTGAGTTTCCATCTACAATAATTTCACGTAAGAAATATTAGCTGCTCTAATTCATGTAAATGTATGCAAATCAGTCTGCACAAAGCCTTTATATTGTGTATTTAATAAACAACTTGATGATTTTTTTTTCTACTCGAAAGAAGAGAGATTGGGCAAAATCTAGACATGACATCACTCAACACGATCAATTGAGCATACAGGAGGAGAGAACAGTTGTCGACTGTTTTTTAAGAGAGTCTGTCACCGAAATTCGATTGCTTCTAAATGTCCTGCTGAACCGGAATTCGGTATAACTCTTTTTTTATATATTAGTTTTCTGATTTGATTCTAATTTCACGCTCCCAAAAGCATTATGCTTCTTTCCTTAAGGCATGACATAACTCTCTAATGCGGTCATACTTCTCTGTTCTTCTCAAATACTTGAGGCAAAAGTTGAGAACTGATTATGTATAAGATTATATATGCGCTCTCCTTTCTTCGAGCTAGGTTGGGTCCTCATTTTGCACACTGCTGTATATAGTGACTCAAGAGGAATTATCTTTTCAACCATTGAGAGATTGGATTGTTAATCATGTATACATTGAGTATTTATTTGCCAGAGCAAAGATTATAATTATAAAATTATCTTCATCATATATAAGATACGCAAGCAGAGTGAATAGTTGACAATCTTACATACATGCCTACCTGTTGTAGCAAATTTAGTAGACCGTTTTGTTTCATATCGTAATGAAAGTTAAAGCCTTAGATAGTCTCTCATCTGATAAAATGAAAGTTATACGATGGAACAGAGTAATTTAATGTCGCTGTTATGCATACAGGACCTTTAAAGGATTCTATGCGTATTTAATACTAAATTATATTATGCAGTACGTACGTACGTATAAGTGTGTTCGGGTAATAGGTAGTGTTGAGTTGTACATTTTCTCTGTGCGATAAACTGCCATCAAATTGCAATGGCAGGAATAACCAGATCCAGTTTTTTTCAATGTACGGCCTTTTTCATGCCTGTAGCAGATCAGATTACTACTAGGAAAACCTGCATTGTTATTAAAAGTAAAAACCGAACAAAAGATAGATCGATGGATGCGATCGTAGTAAATAAATAGATGATTTGAGAGAGAGAGACGAATAGTACGGTAGAGTGGAGAAGGACGATCGCGTAAGTTTGGGCGAATGAGGAGGAAAAAACGAAGGAGAAAAAATTCATCTATGCAGATTTGATTTAATAACAATAGGTACAATCAATGACCTTATGATTTCTAAAGTTATTACTAGTTTCTCCTACTTTACGATTCCTTCACCTTCAGACCCAGTAATGGTCTCAAGTGCATATAAAAGTCTCTTCTTATTATTGTCATTATTTCCTCCGTTTTCTATACAACTGGTGTTTTAGTACCGAACAACAGAGGAGGGGAAAACAGCCAAATTAATAGTTAATGCCACACCAAAAGCCACACACAAGCATATTTGCATACAACCTACAAAATACACCAAAAATGTGCTAATCCAGTTTAATAAATGATTTTTCGGTCGAGTTTGTCCGTACTTTTAGAAAATGAGAATAATAATTTGGCTAAGGACTACAAAATATTTTTGTATCGGGGAATCCCCGCTGGCGATGTAAGTTTAACTGGTTGAGATTGATCAGAGGGTTTGGACCTGTAAGCTTAATTAATAAATTCATGATGCATGTTTTTATTGATGAATTATATGGTTGACATGTATCGGTTAATTTGCCTATGAATCGAATTGAAGGCTTGCAATTTGAAAAGAGGTTTTTCTTTTCTCTCTTGCATCCCTCTTAGCTTCTGCTATTTTTTAAGCATCATCAAATAAAAAATATTGTAGACATGAGGTAATAATTCGTCAACTTGGAAATGGCATGACATCCAAGTGGTTTTCTAATGGGGTGGTTTTTAATAAATAGAGTTTGTCGATGATGAAAAACTGTGTGGGTACTAGCTACAACGTTTAGATACAGCAGCAGTGATTTAAAGTTATTATGAATCTATCGCTTAGCCTTTTATTTTATTTGTTTATGACTATGTCTCTTAGTGGAACTCGAGAGCTTGTGTGTCCCTAGGAAAAACAATGGAGAGAGGAGAAATCTAGTGATAAAATATATCAAAAACAAATGTGCATTAATATAATAGCTTCTTCAAAAAATTCCTGTCCGCATAAATCAGCCACATTATTCGCTTAAATGAGAGGATGGGTGGCTGCACATCTTTTGTCTAAATGAGAAGTCAAAAAGTGGGAAGTGATTTTATTAGCCTGCGGATGAATAGAAGAATTGATCAGCTAGTAATCACTCTTTGTCTACTTATTCAGTTCTTCAAAAGCGACTGCAACAAAACTACAGACAGACAGACGAAGACCAGAACTGAGAGACTCGGCGAGAGAAACAACGAAACAAACAAGGGAGGAAAAAGAAAACAAAATCGTCTACTACCTGCATATAATATACTACTGGTAAAGTGGATTTTTTGGGCTCGGTACGGTAATTATTAGTGCTAGTTACAACATTCCAACCTCAAAATACTGTTCTCGTCAGTTAGCTATCTATCACATAATGCGACTAAATGCTCCTTTTAACGGTTGCATAGAGAACATTACCACATCTTTGCATAGATAGATGAACATATTTACATACACACTTTATAGTTTGTAGTTTCAGGAGAACTACTGCCTTCTCTCGGTTTCGACTATTATTTCAAAACCTGAAATACCTATGCTTTTTTTTTAAAACTTTTGATGATGATGAATTCCTCTTTTCACCTGGTAGTTTGTTCATAAATACAGCATATATCTTATAGCCGCCCTTACTTACTGTGTTTCAAAATTACTATAATAATTTGCGATTTTGATTAGAATGAACGCTGTATCAGCTCGTATGAATGTAACCAGCTATACACTTGCTCTTTTACCATGGAGAAATGATCTAGTGATGTTGAAATTATTGTACACAATCAAAAGTAAGTACTTATTGACATTTGACAAAGAATTTGATTTAAATCATCTGAGACAATGTAACTCGAAGGGAATACCAAGAACGACAGTATTTTTGTCAGTCCTTTTAAATTGTCCTAGATAAGTTGTCATGGATATTGCATTCTTCATCGTATCATGCTTACACTCGTCATGCATCTTCAGGTCACAAGGTGCATAAAAAATTATTTACATGGCTATTTAGCAAGAGTGCACACGAAACGAATTTAGAATTGGTAATAAATGCAGCACCGTTGACAAACTTGCACACACGTTCATTGAACAGGTAGGTAATCGATTTAGATATACCATAACAACTAGTGTTATTATTGTAATTGACCACGTTTTTTTGCAATATCTCATGTACATAATGTAGACAATCGCTGGTTCAAGAGAAGCAATGACAATTCCTGACACTTGATTACAATATTCAGCCACTACTAGGAATTACAAGTACAACGAGAAACTTTGCAAAAACAATCGGTAATTGTGGCCGGGGCTCCATTTCATTCATATTACAACGATGGAAAGACGACAGGACCAATTGAAACTGTCAAGTTAAAAATATTTATCCTAACTTGGATCACCACAATAAAAAAGTATCATCATTATCCTTAACAACATGAAATGCCTGTCTAGGTCCTCATGTTGCCAGCATACGTCTTCATTTCTATTCATATGATGATGAGCCAGCACAGGAACAAATAACAAGTCTAGTAGCGGACAGGACCAGCCACAATTTTTGAAAAAAAATATATTTGATGGACAGAATACAAAATAATCATAAAACCATCATGAATTTAGCTCTGATTCTTCAATGTATTTATTATTATAATGAATATATATACAAATGTAGTCATGTAACCTGGCACAATATGTAGGTATTCTATTTTGTAATGTTTAGTGTGTCTCGAGTAATTTAAATCCAGATTCAGATTGAGACGGTTAAAAATCCCAGTTTGCTGTTCAATATATTCTTTAGGGAGGAGGAGGAAGAGACGAGGGAGACAAAGGAGTCAAGGTATAATATAATCCCAATTAAAAATGGACAAGGGCAAATGACACTTTATTAAGAGTGTATTCGTGTTTGACTTAGGTGTTCTTCGGAATTAACACGAGTAGAAACATGTGTTACAAATATATTACCTATAATATAGCGAATTCCTGTGTGCGAATTTGAGTGGCAGGTTGACCTGCCTCTCAAGCTTCTGGTTTTATTTCAATTCATGCTTATGCTTGTAGCGACTGGCGATGATAGAAAAACACATTTTGATGCTCCCACTTTATTGCCACGGCGCAGCTACTGGGGATGACGACAACAATATGAGGATGCTGGCTGAGGCACCGCCACCACCACCGCTACCAAATATTTTTACCCTGCCTACCAACTTACACAGCAGGTGTAACATGGAACTCTTCGCCCCTAATAAAATTTAACTATAAATTCAAATGATATCTATGAAAAGGAGTACAGTTCTAAGGTATTTATGAATAAATATTTGAATGTTGCGTTTTCTTTGATAAAGTATCCATTCGCCGAAACTTAATTACCGAGATGGACTGTCGCTACGATATGTAATATTGTCGATGCGAAAAGCAATCCCTAATAAAAAAAAGTTATAAAAGTGCACCTTGAGGCAGGATGCATAAATGCATTAAATACTTGGGATGACTAGTAGTAGTAACATCATTGCAGTCCTTACAGTCTAACCCTCTCATTATGCGTTTTTTTTTTTGCTTCTTTACTCAAGTATGTATGCAATATTTTAGTAAGTTAGACATTATTATTGTATTATCTCATTTGAGGCAGTGTTTTCGTCCTTTATGCTGGGTGCAACTGATGCAGTGGTTTAGTTTTCACCGTAGTCATCATCATGGACTGGTTACAATAAGCATACATTAAATCATGTTTTCCTCGTTGCGACTGTAAACCTTAATATAAATGTACTTAAAACGCGCCGATACATCAATGCTGACGGTCGTGAAAAATAAATTATAATGCTTCAAGTTGCATTTCGTACGACGACGACTGCCACGGAATTCGTTTCTAGTACATTGTATGCAGTAGTAGCAGAAGGATTGGCGGAGAAGAAACCAAGGCGAAGAAGAAAAAATTGTTGAGAATCGCCTTCTGTCAGCCTGTCAATCAACTTAATTCATTCTGTATAGGAAGAACAGTATAATATGTACATATACACAGCATTGCAAAGATAAGATTTCAGTCATCAGCTACCGCAAACTGGGAAGACCCTACCTTAATACTTGGTCTCCCTTATCCTCTTCAGATAAATAAGTAGACAGATATTCATCTTTGCGTCATTTCCCCGTCTTTTTTACCTCTCTGATTTGATCAGTAGCGAAGGTGTAACACTGGCAACATCATCACATCATTCTACTACTCTTTCTCAACACATATTTGAGCAAATATATTATGCTCCCCTGCAATGGCAGCAGTGAGCTTATTAGTGACAAGAGCAAAAAAATCTTCGGCAGTAGTTTTGATTAGCTTGCTTATAATTCGACTTTTGAAGCGTGAAACCGTCATCGTCATTATAATCACTAAATTCCCCGTTTACCGAGAAAATATTGAGCTGCTTATGAAACTATAGCATAATATTATTTTCTTAACTTTTGAATTCTTTTGAAATCGTATGCGTGCGGTAATGCCAGATCAATCCCAGTTTTCACTGGTGAAGTAATCTTACTTTTGCTGCGTATTCAGACCAGTCGTTCTCTGTGAGTCCATTTTGAAATGGATATTCTAAACTCTATAAAATGCAGCGTGTTAATATTCACTACTTTCAATGACCTTTGAAGGGGTTCTTGAATTAGATAACATGACATAATATGACTTTTTACATTTCAATCATAATATTATTCTTAGTGTTATGCGTTCATCTTATCAATAGAGATTTTTATTGGAATATGCTGAAACTCCATTATTGAACACGCGATTGGTAACCTCCGTTGATAGGGCTATGCGCCAAAAAGAATGCAGCAAAATCAGCCAGGCCCGGTTGGTTTTAGTTTTAGGCGTAGGGGCACAGGATTTTCTACTTTCGGCACACTTTAGTTGCCTATTCGATACTAACTCGTTCAATAATACTGGTATTTGCTGTTTGAACGGTGAAGCTACACACAGTTTTTAAGGATTGTCGCTTCATCTTTCTTTTACTTGCAGTTGCAATTATTCGTATCACCTGCTCGTCTTTTATTTGACGCGTTTTCTTCTCCCTTCAGCAAATCTTTCACTACCTGATTTCACAGTTCTGTCCAACCCAATGCAACACATTAATGTTACACTTTTTGCCAGACAAACTATTCGCTCAATGCAAATAGGGTTTCTATGCGAAGACCATTCGTAACATTTTACAACTTTACATTGAACATGCCAATGTCTTAACTCTTTTTCTTTTGGTAGCATTTTTAATTTAAAGAAGTGATATCACAGTGATCAAAGCAGTGGAGTTTCTAATTTGTCAATTATTTCTAAATGCATCTTTCACTAAATGTGCATAAATTATAATTAAGACTATGTAGAATACAAGCAAACTTATCATAATAATAATATAAATAACAGTAGATGATAAATACGATGATTTATTTGTGGGGATATCGATAGCAAGCATAACCGTCTGCGTGCTTGTTACTAAAACTTATTGACTTGTTGAATGATGTGATGATGCGAGGATAGATGATGATGATGATGGAAGCACGAAAATTTCTTATTATTGCCAATAGCCAGTGCAAAGGTAAGTATGTATGAAATACCAATCGAACATGATTTCATAATATGCTTGTCAGACGACATTCATTTGTTTAGTACCTAAGGGAAGATCTCTTATTATTCCTTTGCCAGGCAGTCCAAGCACGCCATAACGTAACGTACACTCATCACCAGGTCCTGTGCTTAAGGAGACGAAATAGTTCAACAGTAGTCGTGATACATTAAAACTAAATATATACATTTGATGTTGTTCAATCTGGTGACTGCTTTCTGCAATACATTAGTCCGCCCGCTTCTGTCTTGTTTTCCCAATAAAAATGAAACTACAAACCAGTACAACAGCATTGATGATGATGATGATGATGATGACGATTGTATCATCTACACTTGCTGACAAACGCAGTAATAAACGGAATTAAAGACGAACTGTAAAGCATTGAAACAGTTTCTTCTGTCATATATGAAAAGAGAAACAAAATGCTTGAAAAAAATATATTTCGCTGATTTTAAAATTAACCCATCAATTGCAAGGTGTGAAAAATGAAGAATTTGTTATTGGACGCATGTTCAGACTTTCTTGCAGACTGATTTTTGTTAAACCCTTGATTGACAATACAGTTAGATTCCATCTTCAAGACTTTAGTGATAAAGGAATGTAGACATTGCCAGTACATGCACAGCGACTGTACACCATAAGTAATTAAAATCTCGACCATTTCATGCTTTATTATCACTTTTGCACGTGTGATGATGCGTACAATAATAACGTGCTTTTGAATGATATTCGTTTCGCATTTACTCCATACTGCACAAACAATCTCAAGGATTTTATCGTTGACCCAAATACTTTTCTTCGTCCTATTTGAAATGCAGACTATAGAAAATGCATCCGGAAATGTTGATGGGGATAAAATTGTAAAGGATTTTTTTTTTCAAATCCCTAATTTGGTTATATCTAGGCAAACATAATAACTAAAAGAAAGCGTAAGACTGACTAGTGACATGGACCCGTCATTTTACAGTGCATTTCTTCACATGACATGAAACACGCTCACGTTACCTAGAGCAATGTACACCACTGTAATTTAATCTGTACAAATTGTGAATTTGTAATAGATTTTTTGTCACAAGACCATCAAGAACAACTCCAACTCCACTGATTTTACGTGATGTGCATGTGGTGTATTGAGTGCAATCGATCATCCGTAAAATAGTACAATTGACACGAATGTCACAACATTTACAGTACGATCAACGAACAAGTAGAACCAGCGTCAGTAAGTACAAAATAGACAATTTATGTGACACAACCACCCACCGCAGCGCTCCACACACGAAAACAAAACGAAACATAGGGTCAGATGCTGCTGCTCATGATGATGATTCATTTCTCTTAAAGATAATTGACGCAACTTCATCATGGCGACAGGTGAGTCTTTGAAACATTGTGAACGAGTAGAAAGTATGAAATAGCAGGGCACAGCAGATATACAGCATTCTTTCAAAGTAAACTTATACCTTTATTATTAACGGGAGAAAGTATATTTCAGCTTTTTTCTTTTTTTTCTTCTTCCTATTCTTGTTTAGTGTTAACAAAATAACTTTTAGTTAGCGGCATTACTAACTTGTTAATCGTCTTGTGGGTGAAGCCACGGGAGACTAGTTCTAGTTTCAGTGTTCAATTGCGTGCTAATAATAGGGTGCAGTAATTATGAGAGGAATGCCGACCACTACTACCATTATTGGTTTTGCATACGATGCTTGCCTATATATTATTATTGCTATTTCAATTTTTCTTATATAATGTTCTTTTTTATTGGTTAAATTTTGCACGCATTGGGCATACTATTCTACCAGCTATGGATGGAAAGGATGTTGGAGAATTTATGAGTTTGTAAATGAACTTTAAAGGCCGAAGTACGTGCGATAGAACAAAAATAGGAATTCAAGATGAAAACAGAGTTATTTTTAGAATTATGAGCTAAAATTATAGGGTGAAAAATAACTAATAACCTGGGATGTCCAATTATGCGACGTTTATTTATTTATTTCTCAATCCACAAAGGATGTATACCTACATGAATTTAAATATAACTCCTTGAGTCCGATACTGAAAGACTGACTAGGTATAAATAGGTTCTTTAGTGCGGGAAGCCGAAAGATTACTTCATCATTCCATTCTGTAGATAGATGCTGAATGACTTCACGTTTATGGCACCGTCTCAAACGGCGACAACGGTACATTTAGAAAGTTTAGTGGGCATGAAATGCATGCGATTTTTGGAATTCGACATATGGCATACTACAACAAACACAGATAGCTTATAAGGATGTGACGGGTTAACAAATAAGCGTATAGCACCCTCCTGTTATGACTACCGCTTCTGCAACAACTGTGCAGTAAGCGTATTGAAATTTCTGACAGGAGTAGAAACTAATTTGTCATGTTATATAGTAATGGTTTAATGGAATGATGACAGAAATATACTGATTCAAAAACTTTTAAGTGATGATTCATTCATGAGTAGACAAATATTTAAAAACTTTGTGTTGGAAACACTGTTTCATGCAAGACTAACAAGTGTACATTTGGTACACCTCAAAAGCTCCGAAAATATGCATGCATAACCCTAATCTCTCGCGGAAAAGTTGGAAGCTAGAGGTGTCGAATGCCTTCAGAATGGTTTCCAAAATCCAATTTTTCCATACAAATTGTATACAGAAAAATAAATTTTGGGTAGGTTTTGCCTACTTTTATCACAGCCAGTAGCTTTTTAATGCTGTTAGTGCATCGTTTGAATTTCATGTAAACTTTCCACTTCTACATGAAATAGTCCACATCCAAACTTACTTTTCGCTCAATTTTCCAAGTATTTACTGCACGTGATCTGAGCAGACAATCTAAAGAGCTCCTATAAACTTTTAAGACTCTGTTTACCTGCTATACATGAAAACAAAGTTATTCTGCAACTTTTTACCCCCTTTTCTGAATGTAACTTTACACTTTTAAAAGTTATGAATCCACCCCCGTTTCATCTTGTTTCATGTGCACATACAAATGACTCAATTCGCTGGTGTTCATTCTTAACAACTCATGAAAATACTTACTTGAAAGGAGTACATTGTCTTCTGTATTGTTCTACCGTTCTTCTGTTTTTGTGTCACTTGTCAAAATGTCTTAGTTTTACGAGAAATTCGTAAATACAAACGTGGGAAGCATAATATGATTTCAAGCTTTGAGCCAAACCAATACCAACTCCATTATCATATTTTGACTTTGCATGCTGAAAATTCATAAACACAACCTTTATGCCTCCTACCACCAGTATATTCACAATGAACACCTACCTATTTCTATTATCCTGTACAGCCTGCACGTGCTAAAAATACAGAACGCAGCAACGAAAGCAATAACAGTAATGAATACCTATACAATATGATGTATGAAGTAACGAAATGAATAGATATGATCTTACAACGAGAAGAGGATGCTTTTTAGAACTTAAGTTTCCTCACTTTTCTCGTTTGGGTGGCCTAAATTGTCACTTTGCTGTCAGTCTTCAGAAAGAATGAAATCAGAACAATGCATTATAAGTAAACACGACAACCACCCACACGACATTAAAGACACTCCTTTTACACCATGTCTTACGCTCTTCCTGCCTTCTGTATCATTATCTGTCCGTTTTAATGAGTTTATAGTGTCCCCCACCTTTTTCCAGCAACTGTGTTTACGTCAGCCATCGGTTTTTATTAATAAAGTAAGTAAGGTTCTAAATTTACGACCTTCTACGTGACATATTATTGAAAGTTTTCATGCCTTTATATCAAAATAAAGGTAAACAAGTCATAATTATTATTTGTAAATAACATACGTAACAATATGCATCTCTTTATTTTACGGTAAAAACAAGGCAAAACAATATATGGCCACACCGAAAAAATTATACAACTGAAATTTGTAGTTTATACAAATATCTAAGCATACGCAGTACATTATTATCTATAGCATATTCTGTTCATAAACCTTGAGCCATTCACTTAAGAATATTAAGTTGTTTGCGGAATTTGTTTTAGAATGGTCAATGGATTAGCAGTTAAGTGTGCATAAAATGGAGAAAGTACAACCAAGTATTGCAAGCCACGTCTCTCTCATAAAGTCATTAGAGCTGAGAGACAGGCGGAACAACAGATACTACGATACAAAAACGCAACAAGCAAAATCGAAAGACATGGTTGTAAATTGAATAATTTGTATTCAAGAGACGCTTTTCATATAGCTGTGCGTCAACAGAGCATCATTCCATAACTACTAGGAGACTAGGTGGGAAAACATGCTGACTGCGACTGTTTAATAGGTAGCCGTGCGTACATGATGTTTATAAAAACCATTCACGCACCGTCGTAATTGATTAATGTAACTACCACATATTATTCACACCATGAATATGTACACAGGTTTGTATGAACCAATTAATTACTTACATTACAGAGATTTACATTGATAAACTGAAACAAACTGCTAAAACAAAGCCCACATTTAGACAAACAGTTAATAAATGATATTAAAGTCGAATCTTTAAAGTTTTAATACAACGTTTCGGAAACAAACAGCTAACCTTAGAATCTATTTGAATCCAATTGCTACTTCTTAATAATCTTACCCATTTCCATTCATATAACGCAAGTGCATAAAAATTGAGGACGTATTTATAATTCACCACTTGTATAGAATTAATGATAATATTTTGCTTATCTCTTATACACGGAAAAACTATGAGAGATGGGGGCAATATGAAAATCCACCCCGTCTTAAGCAGTAGGGCATAATATTATATATTTACATGTAAAAAATTGACTAGCGACTAGTGTTTCTTAAGTTTAGCTACGTTCGCAAATTATGATCAACAATAGATACCAAGTGCATAATCACGAACTTTCCAGCTTTAGCATGCATAAATCAATAAAAACTTTGATGTTGCAAAAACCAGTAACTGTGAGTGTCATCAAAGATTTATGAATAAAACAAACACTGAATAGTTAAGGGCGGTTTGCTTTACAACAAATCAAAATTTACTGGCCATGTGTCTGAGACGGATTTTGCAAGCATTAATGAGTATAAGGCTTTCTCTCTATCTTGGATATTCTCATTGATGAATTTCAGTTTCTCTTTACTCTCCAAGTTATCAAAATTTTGTGTTGTAAAAATCCCATTAATTTTAGTACTGAAACACCCATTGGGGATGGATTTGCTGTCGGGTCAGACATGAACATGAGCTTATTTCATTCATTTGTGTTGATGAAAGCATTGTGTCCATTTTATTGTGTGCAAACATGGCCTCGCACTTTTGTGCATGCCTGTTGTTTTCTCATCTGAATAATTAGCCAAAGGATATATTGTTGCTGTAGATTGTTGTTCTTAACCATACGAAAAGATCCTGCTTGAGTGCATCTGGTTGTTTCATGTTAATTAAGAACGCAATATCGCCAATCCAAAAAAGGGCATTTTTACGAGTAATTCTCCTTTTTGCTATTCGCTGCGAGTGACTGGACTGACAATAAGGGGTTCACACTATATACGGTAGCTTTCTTTGAAGATTTCGGAATCTAAACATTTTTGTTTGGTAAAGTGACGGTATTTCTTTGGCTAGCCATTTGCTGACCTGTTTGTAATTCATTCTGTTCATTTAAGCCCATTGGACGGTTGTGAAAATGTCGTTCCGCTGTAAATAAAATTGGTGATCTTCGTGGAGGAGATTGCTGGTTTCTTGTTGCTCATTTTTTATTCCGTAGATTTGACAATATTTCTTACGGAAGATACATGAGCAGGTTATTAGTAAACACGTGGTTGTCATCGACGGGGAGAGGAACTTGAGTACAATCACAAAATACCATAAAATATGGAGGAAGTGTCTGGTGTTTTCTAAATCAACACTTGCAAATGATTTCTAAATAAGGAGAAAGTGATCATATGATACGGTTAAATAATACAAATAAGGAAAGAAAAAAGAAGGAAGACCTGCCCCGAGAAAATATTTTAAATGCAAAAAAAATGTTACATCAACTTAGCATGGGTTTGCATTTTGATACTTGATAAGTTGAGCACGCGAATTGAATAATCACTTGATGCCCATGCATGTGCAACTTTTTCTTTCCTTCATTCAACCAATAAGGCATGAGATGCAAAAGTTAAAAATGATGTTCAACTTTTTAATCTTGCACGCATTATATTTGATGCCTCGAGTCCATCATGAGCAATGATTCACCCATCTATGAAATGAATTTCTCCAAATCTTTCCTACGCACAAAAACTGTGTAAGAAATTAATTGCGCTATTTATCTGAGTGACAAATAAGGAGTCAATTTGTCCTTTTAAATATTTGAAGGGATAAAGTATGCACACACATGCTTACGAAGTATCTGGGTAGAAATGATTACCCATTCATGTTTTTCGTATGAGTGAATACTAATCATCTTACGATACAGTAATTGCTACCAGCATAATATACAATTTTTTTAACTGGGCAGAGGCTAATGTAATGTAATGTCCGACTCAAAGTAACCCTGCTCAGTTGCTCACATTTAGATAAAATGATGAATATGAGCTGGAAAGCATTAGTAACCAAGAGAACAGCCGCCGTTTTTACCTATGGTTGACACCTCTCCATCCCATTCATTATTCGCTGATCTCTCACTGTCATCTTAAAGTACTGAAAGCTCATATTACGGCAGACAGAACCTCTTTCGTCCCTTTTCGAGAAAAAAGTCAGAGATGAAATTTTTGAATTCAGTTCACAGCATACTTAGATCTTCCTATACATGCTTCATTTCATTTCACTCTTAAAGTCCACTGGAAAGGGAAAAAAAACTGATAAAACAAAAACGAAAAATGGTATTGATCGTGCTTGCTTAAATTAAGAATGCATTCTTCTTAACTCGAAAGACAGTAAGGAAGTAGATAAAAATAGAGGTGTAATGTTGTAATATTAACCGTTTACAATTGACAACGTGTCTGCAGAAATGAGATTTCATGAAAACAGCCGTAGAACACATCAGACCAAACATGAAAAATAAGTGACGAAGGTGCTAGCAATTGTCAGCACTTGGTTGATAAGTACATTTGGGAAATGCAAATGCAGATCTATTATTGTAGGTAGGTATAATACGTAGTTTCATTAGAATAAACAGTTTTTATGAATATTTTGTACTGTCTTTGTAGGCATGCAAGAGTGTGCATGTATTCTAGTATGTTAGTGACTAGTGACTAGCGTGTAAGAGGCAACTGTAATCAGTTGGATGAAGCGTGTTAAACTGCTAGTTTAAATGCAAAGTCAGCTGCGGAATTCGCAAGACAATTTAAAAAATGCATCACCCCAAAGTATTGAATTTTCTCGGCCCTTTGCTAACCATAAAAAGAGAGCTGGTAATAAAGGAGGGAGGGAGTGAGTGACGACGTGGACCAGCACTGACGAACGAGAGAAATAACGATGAAATGACTTGTGCTCTAGCATCAACATGTTGCTGATTAATAGAAAGTTTAAAAGGCGCTTTGAAAGTCATTTATTTAATTATCGTCTATTATTATCATTCATAGTAATCATGAACATTTAAAGAAAGCATGCACGGAAGCACATTACTAATGCATGCATGAAGCAATGAAATTGTTGTGTTGTACAGTGTGCACATACTGCGCACACACAAATATGTGCATTCATCATTATTCACGTTAGGAACCAAGAGCAAAAAAAGTCATTATAGAGCTCTCCGAAAAAAAGTCTTGAAAGACGAAATCTCAGCAAACAATTTCTACCAAGTTGGCATGTCGCATTTTAAATGGGCTCAAAGTTCACTGGGATAATTTTGTTTAAAGGTGCACTTTTTTTAAAATAAAAAAGCAACTTGTATACCGATGGACATACTTGCATACGCAAAGACTTTTACGAATGCATCCAAACATTTAATGTAATACATACAAGTAATACGTATTTTTTTAACACTCAGCAGTTCATAAATTGTATAATTTATTTATTAGATTCAATTAACAGGAGTATGAGCCCTATGTTTTGCATCTTGAATTAAGAGACTTTTTTTTAGTGCTTGGAGAAACAAGAGACAGGGAGACGTTGACACTTGATCTTTGGCATAGCTGTATTCATGTAACCAGTGAGTTATAGTAGAACCAAGCAAAAAATGTTTTCTCGATAAAGCTATTATTTTGCCGTCAATCTATAATTTCTAAAGAACTGGGTACATGGATGGAGGAGAAGAAATTGTAAAAATGTTTTCCTTCCCCTTCTTTATCGTTCTCTTTTGATGTAGCTGTCTCCTTCTTTCTCTTTAAATTTTAAATGAAATATAATAAAATAAGGATTTTCAGACGAGTATAAAGCGCTGCTAAGTAAACCAATTAAGTGTTTAAAGATGATCTATGCTAAAACCAGTGAGCTTGCAACCTAACACTTGCTGCAGTTTTAACCGCTCACCCCTGTGCAACTGTTTGGATCGGGTAACAACAAATTCTTCTCCACTTCACAATATTATCATTGCATTTATTAGATTCTCTCATAGTTTATTGTATATCTGACCAGTGTTATTTGTAGTTGCCCAAATCAAATGCTCATAGAAGAGTAAAAAAGATAACAGAGAATTGAAGTTCAAGTTAAGGAGATAATTATAGGTTATTTGTGAAGGCAATAAGATGGATTAAAAGAAACCTGGCGAAATATTTTCACCATATCATGAACGCAAAAGAAGCAAATCAGGGGTATAGTCGAGCATTTTAAGAAAAAATATGCGAAGGGTTTTTTTTTGTTCTTTCTGCATTCGGCCAAACAAAAGGAAGCAAATTAAAGGAAATGATTTAGCAATTACATACAACCGTTTACTTTAGAGTAAATGTACCTTATTTTATGGGGAAGACGACGGTAATTTCAGTTCCCACTAAAACCAACCAACCCCTCTTTAAAACATTTTCCATGAACGGTTCGTAATGAATTGAGATTTCGGTCAAAACTTCCAATGCGCCAGACCATGTCATCAACAATGAGATCATTACTCTTCATTCTTCACCTTAACCCATCACTTGAACGATAATGAAGATAAGCCATATATGGGATTCGTCGCCTGCGTTTAAAAAGAGATGAAAGAGTGTTGTTTGAGTTGTAACATTGCCTCTTTTGTGTGCACAAGAATTGACAGCCTGTATATACACCGTATTTCATTACCCTTTTCGCATTTTTGAAAGGGTTTGGCTGCATCATGACTAAATTAAATTTAAATAAAGGGTGTAATAATTATTAACGGACAACAGCTGTTGAATATTTTCATCAGTGATTAATTACGAGTAATATCAGATTGCAAACTATTGCATACATAATGTATGTATTTTTAAAGTTCTTTCATCATTATTATTTATTGATTGCTGCACTATGTAAACAATCAACATGGTTAACTTGTCCGGTGCATTGTTTTAACCAGAACAACAGCGAAATGAAGAATGTTGCTTTTGAAAATGAAAAAAAAAAAACCAGAAATAATCTTTACGCATGTCATGTCAGATTGAAGGAGCAGCATTGCAACAAGATATCTGATAGAATTATTTAAAATGCAATTTTTAAATCCTTCATAAGATTTCATGCTTTCTGAGAATTCATTCCGAGAGAGATTTTACGGGTTAAATAATGTGTTATATAAAGCCATGCCGACTGTCAGTTGTAATACCAGAAGTGTCTATATCCATAACACTAATACGTGCTTTTTAAATGCTCACTGACTTCATAAATATATTATAAATTTTATTGCCATTCTGGCAATCATCCTCTTCAATCAAGTATTCCCCTACCTATTTATGTCAATGCATAACAAATAGTATTGTGAGTTGCTTGAATCCTGTGTATACCTCCAAGAAGTTTTAATGAAAGATGAGCTGGTATACCCAGGCAGGTACATGTTTAGGTGCGTATAAAATCAAAAGCAGAGAAAATAGCCCTTGTCATTTTTAGAACTGGCTCACCAATCATGATACCAAATACCATTGAGCTTTGATTAGTTGAAAACTGGTATTTTTAGCGATACAATTAACAAATATATGCACAGAGCTACTTATATTATTTTTATTATTATTATTATCCGATTTCTGGCTTCGGTAATTGTTGATTATGCAAATAATAAGGAAAGCTATTACATTACTTCTAAGAAAGACAGGATTAGGCAAATTTATGAAATGGCATACTTGATGCAATTCAATCGCTCAACCGAACCTTTACAGATATTTGTTGACAATTTTTATTTTTAGCGACGAAACATTTCGTACAAAAGCCACCTTGATAGCGTATCCTATGTAAAATTATCTATATTATTATTTTGAAAAGATCAAGTGCATAAGGAAATTGAAGTAAAAAATCCCTTCAAGCGAGTGCCATTTTGTGTAGGCATGAATATAATCTGTACTTTTTATATTCCCGTCTTCTCAAGTTGCCTTGAGATAATTATTTTGGATAATTAAACCTATTTTTTCTTAATTTCAAAAGTTTTAAAATACTGTACTGGTTCTCTTCAAGAAATTAGACAAAAAACTGTTTGTAAGTATAATGCTGCTTTTGAGCAAAAAAAAAACAAACCTCCAAAATTGTAATTTTTTTAATGGATCTTCATCTTCATACATTTGAATCTATAATAAGTTATGCGAAAAATTAAAATACGCTGAAATTCTCCTGCAGGTATTTATATAGCGTTGTATTCAGGTTTCGTCCCCATTGCATGACCTGCCAATCATATCTGTTTTCAAAAAGCAGGGATACCATTTATGTGAGACAAATACATGAATACTTACTTACCTTCTTCTACTAGATCACTGATGAGGCAATGAAAGAATGAGTGAGCGCAGAAATGTGATTAATTTTTCCACAAACATCTTTCAACCCCATTACCAACAATCTCTCACCAGTCTCACCCTTTCTGCTTGTGTGTGTGCTAGTTGTTAACGTCCCTGTCTGCTCATGCACAGATTATGTATTTATGCATGCACTCTCATTCTCTTTTTTTACCCCTTTGCTCGATTAGATCCCACTGAGTATTCACACCGTACACAGTTCTCAACACTTTCCGTTTGATGACCTCATCTGAATCACCTAGAAACGTAATTTCTAATCCAATGAAGACGATGCGTTGAACTACTAGGGAATTCTTTTGTCGGTATGAACCTATGATTCATTTAAAGTTGTAGGCAGATGTTTTGCAACATCTTTGGTGATGCGTACAAAATTGTAGAAATATGTGTGCAAGCATGAATATATCATATATATAGTTTCATAGCAGCAGCTTTCAGTTCATCCAACATATTTACATTATTCTTTCAACTTGTGATGAAATAATAATAAAGAAAAAGGATTAGTGAACATGACATTCAACTTATTTGGTAATAACTACTTCGAACCCCCCAAAAATTAAAAGTTTTGAGTCTGATTTTGGCAAAATGTTATGTGAATGTTGATGATGTCGAGGTTTTGTTTACTTATCGCTACCAAACTTTATCGAGCTGTGTCCGTGTGTGAGGAATACGTAATAAACTGTTTGATGCAAAACCTTGAAAGATCACGCTAACGTGCCATTAACCATTATTGATCGACCATCATGATCATTTCACCTGTCCAATATTGTTTTTCGTCATCTCTTCTAGCTCTCACGGAACTAGTTAAAATAGTTGCGCTCAAATGTGTTACATGCAAAAACATTTTGCAGTCTATAATATTAAGCAACAGACAAACAAGGTTAGAGTAAAGCATATATGACTAAAAAGAGAAATACCGGTGCAATAATCAAACTCTGTAAGCATAATCGGCTTTTCTAACTCATTGCAAATTCTACGGTGAAAGTTGAATTGCGTTCTCATTAGCAAAACGGAAAAATATGGATATAGTACCTGTGCCATTGTCATGGTAAGTTTTGGTGATTGTGACCGCATTTCTTCGGCGATCCTTCACTCCAATCATCCCTCGGTTGGCAAGCCGTCTTTTCTTCACATTGGTCATGTACTCGGTGTAAGCTTGTAAGTACTCTTCTTTTGTGATGTTGTACTAGAAAAAGAAAAGGAAAATTACGCTATAATCCAAACGTGGAACAGATTTAGATTTTGGACTATAATTCGTTGACTTTGTCAGCAATTAAGAAGCTACTGTATTAAATTGAAATTTTTATTGGCGTTTTTGCAAACTTGGAATGTAGAAGTATTATATGCTGTATAATTATTCCAAGTTGTGCACATATACTGGACGAGTAAAACTGAGCAATTGTCTCTAAGCCAAATCCTGGGGAAGCGTAATTAAATTACGTGCTTTAATTACAACAAAAGAGTTGACCCCAGCATGTCTCATATGACTTCATTGACAATTAAGAGCAAAGTATTCTTTTAATGACAGCAAAGTATTTTGCCTCATTTTGTAGTGATTTGGCGTATCATTTTAGTTGCCATTGAAATTCTCATTCTAGCTATTAATTGTACCACTTAGGATTAATGTCTTGTGTGATGCTTTATGCTCACCGAACAAGTAAGTCAACCAATATCTTTTTACCCATTTTTATGAATGCTTTCGTTTAACTCAGTTTTTATCATGACGAGTGCATCTCAAAGACATTATAACAATATTTAAGATTCATCAAAAATTGCATTTTTGAATGATTGACTTCGTCTTATTGTACTTTATACTTTACACTAGTGGATTTTTTTATGAATGAATTACAGTTGACATTTAGACAATAACTAGTTCCGTTTCTAAAAAGCTGACTGATATTCCTCGAATGTTCGGTAATTTGTCTACCACGTTTCATGCAGAGATCATGTATGAATGAATCACAAAATGCATAATCGAATGTTTTACTTCAAACGACATCGTCATGTCTGACCAAATGGTTATTATCATTACTTGAGTCTTTAGACAAATCAAAATTAGAACAGTCAACGTGTATTTATTAACATTATTATATTAGACCACGTTGTGCTTTTATTTTATTGTCGTGTTCCCATTTCATAATTGGAAACAATCGTATCAGCAACACCATATTATGCAAGTATATATTTTATTTCAGGTCACATAAAAGTTTTACTTAACATCATTTAAACTCCAGGCAGGTTTAGCATTTGAGAAACTTCTCGAGCATCCAACTACGTTTTTGCGCTAGTGAATACTATTCCTTGTAAATTGACAAACAAAATTTGACAATTTGATATTAAAACATATATTTCATGATACTGTGTTAACAAACTTCAAAATGCTGATTTGTCCTTTTTTGCTAATATCCAGAGATCAGTACTTGGTCTATAGTAAGCACTCTAATACAAAGATGCAAAAGTTTCAAGAGTTTTTCTTAATTTATTTAGAATGGAAAATTTATAAAAAAAATTCTGTGTAACTGCATTAAATTTGCATAACGACGATATTAGAGCATTATCAATCATTAAGATTGGGCTTGAGAGGACCAAAAGTTGAAAATGATGCTGAAAATTCAAACTTCTTGACAACAATACTTCTTGAATAGGCTATCTTTATCTGTAATGCTGGATTAAACATAGTTCCCTCAAGATATCTCGAAAATTTATTATGACACACAATCCAACCTTCTACAGTTTCGATGATAAGTTCGTGCAAGCAATTTTTGTTTGTGTTTCTAGCTTACTTTCAATATCATAAAACTACATGGACGAAAAGTTCAGTAGCTTTATAATCACCATATTTTATGCATATCTCTATGTATATTCACTTGAAAATCATTTCTATTAAAATGGTAACATTTTATTACTTTCAAAATTAACCTTAAGATACCAATAACAAATTAAACCGGCTAAATTAGTTTATTCGGAGAGTGTCATTGCAATAGAAGTGTGCACTCACTGTGAACTTTCAAACCAATTGCGTTCATTGCAGGACTTATCACAAGATTTATAGATGGGTCTCAGCAAACAGGTCGCATTTTTTTATCACATATGCGTGACATGTCTTGTCTGTCTTGTAAAATGCATGTAAAAATGCATTTCTTATGTGTTAATATATTATTGTTTGTACTATTACTATGGCAGTTGAATTAGTTTTTACATAGCTTCTGATTTTGGCTCTACTATTAAAGGTAAATGAATTTAAGATCTATTTTTCTATCAACGAGCTTTCAGGAATGAATGATGTCATGGATCATTTGTTCAAAAATGCGAAAGCGTACAATGTTTACTGTTGTGCTACAATGTATTGGTTATTCCCGTCTGAAAAACAAATAATTACTAGACTTAAAAAAATCGAACAACTTGTTTGGTTAAAGTTTGTATACGCCATGGTAAAAATGATGAATAAGGTTCGCAAACACAAGAATAAATAATTTAAGTTATTCTCCTGCAATAATTGCTTTTTAATATCGTGACATGAAGCGCCTGTTGTTTTGGTGCAATGCAATTCCTGTGTATTGACGTAAACCTGATTTTTGTCCTTAATTTTTTTCTCATTTGGAGCAAGAAGAGAAAAATTACTTTTTCTCTGACTATAAGTTCCTCTGTCTATCTCTCCATATCACTGCCAATAAAACATCGCGTTATGTGGTCCTTTTCTTAATCTCATAAAAATGTTGAAGAATTCAAAGTCAGTTTGAGCCGGATGAGCAAATATAAAATAATTAATGGTGTTTCCACATAAAATAGCTAAATACACGATATTCCATTTGTTTCCCTGCATTAATTAACAATTTATCGTTTCAATTCAATCACTTGAAATTTAATCAGCATCGTATTTCTCAAACAAGTCACCATTACATCAAATCAAATGTTGCAATGGCATGTGAAATCACTAAGCTATTGTCATTATGACGACGTCTTATAAGGCACTAATAGTTGAACGCATAAGATGCATCTAGTATTTACATACCTGATGCAAGAATTTTTCATGTAGATCAAACGTCTAAAGATCATTGTCAAATGGGCAGTAACGAGGGAGGGCTGTTATGGCTAACGATAATGTCGAGGGTAATATTCTTCTGGAATGTGATACTTGTGTTTCTCTTCAAAAACGATATTGCTACAAAAAACTGGTAAAACAATTCATATGTTTTGATTGAAGTAGCCAAAAAATGTAACTAAAATTGGATGCGAATAAGTAGTCACAGTAAGTGGTCCCCACGACACAACAGAAAAAGAGTTTGTAAGTGTAATATTGTTAAATGAGTTTTTCCATGACAATCCGGATCAAAATGAAAGATAAGCCAGTGCGCGTCTACGTCTCTCGAATTTCAGTATAGACGCAGCTATCAAGAACATTCGTACACGTCATGAGAGTATGCTAAGATCATTTTAGGAGACTCCAATAAGACCACCATAATCATCATGCAATACAATGCAAAAGGGAAGAGGAGAAATCCATAATGTTGTCATTAAAAGAAGGATAAGTGGAAAAACGAGAACAGAAGGAGTATATACCCGTTCTTTTCCTTAAAAACATATACTTTGTACTTGACGTCTCATAAAGGAGCAATCCACAATGTAACTGTTCGCGGTATCCATACCAGCCAGTGTTATTTGTCTGTGTGACAATGACAAGAGGAAAGGGAAGGATTTTCTTGGTTTTTTGGAGGAAGGGAATGAATACGCCTCAAGTTACCACAAGTCCGAGATAAACTGCAGAGATAACAAGTGCTACGCAACATCTCTTGTCTCGCTCTTTTCAGGTATTCTCCTTGATGATAACGCACTTGAGAAATTGAATCTGCATCTGTATGCAAGTAACTCCTGCGATGAGAAGATGATGACGCTCCTGTGATTACCATCTTTTGACTCACTTGAAATAAAAACCTACACCATTGTAGATATTTTCAACGCAAAATACCTGGACACTTGTCATTATCATTGATATTATGTGATCTTTACATCTTTTGTCCAGTTTTTGTTCCAAACGTGGCTCAAAAGTGCACACGCCTGCGCACTATTACGCTTGATGCACTTCATGTTGCATCATTTATACGAGTAAACTTTGAATCACATCATATATGTAAAATTGTGTATAAATGAAAATTACGAAAAATGCATACTATGGAATTCCATTTTGGAAAGAGACAATAATTTACCTGGCATATGCCAGTGGATAAGGAACGTTGCTGGTGCTTTTCCATTGCACTAAATTTAGTTTTATCATCGATCAAACTTGATCGCTCATATCAACTATTGTCGCTTTTAGTACGCATTTATTCAAATACGTTATTCTTTATGTTTGATGAGAACGATGTTTTGGGAGACAAATGCTTATCTTGTTTGTCATTTTTGCTGGACAATTTGACGCTCGTGTAAGTATAGCATTAGTCACACGACAATGACATTCCTTTTGATCATTTTGTTTTATAATAATAACTAACGGTGCTAGTCATTTGTGTCAATATAAATAAATGCCATTGCCATTATGTAATGCCTGTATTTTTGCATATTAATTGAAAGAGTGGTTGTGTTGTCAGTCAGGGTTATTATTATTGGATCATTCTGTAGTTGTTCACACGATAATCAGTTGTTCCAAGTAAGCTCCATTTTACTATATCAAGTGGATATAAAGCACTTTGTAAAGGATTTGTTACAATAAAGATGATAATGACTTGTATTGGTGTACTTATTTTGTATGCAAATACCATTAAACTTCAATTTTTACATTTGCCATTCAAGTGAGTTTTATGACATCATTTAATGCAAACAGCTTCGTGATTTCTGCATTTTTTCCTTATCTTTGCATTCCAAAGTCAGGTAATCTGTCAGAGACATTTTGAGGCTTCTGTTAAAAAATTAAGGCCTTTTTTTGAGTTCACCACTTTAGCTGTTTTTCCAGGTATATTACTTATATTAATCCTTTCTAAATGTTTACAGGTCTTGTGAATATTTATGCTTGAAAATGCAAGAGATCTTTTTGACGTGTGAGCATATAAACCTTGCCTGTTTTCAAACTGCCTAAAGAAAGATTGTTTGCAAATCCCATTCTAATGTGTTAAATGCTACTTATATTATTTAATGTGTTGCAAAAATAGAGTGCCACATCAAATCGGTGTCATTTCTTTCCTTACAGTTTCCTTGAATCAACAAAGGTGTGCAGATTGCCTCAGAAGATTTACAACACAAATTCCAATATAAATATCAACATAAAGATGCATATCAAAACATTGAATAAAGAAGTAGCACCGATGGGAAATCCCTTTTGACATCAAGTGGAAAACCATTTCAGCTGGAAACTTGAGTGAATGAATAAATGAATAAATGATACGCGAATTAAATTAGTACGGTCATCATGCATGCGGTTACAGAGCTCAACACTGCTATTGCCGTATTTTACAGCAAAAAACATGGATCACAATTGAGCAATTCCAGTTTACTTTACATTTTTACATTGCAGACAATTTGCCTGGTGGAAATACCATGAAAATTCGTCGTAGATCGGCGACAGAGACAGTAGAGGTACACGAGTCGAGGCACAAGGTTGATGTTTCATAGCCAACACAGGATTCAAATAATGTTGTTGTAACCAAATAATGTATTAAAATAGCTTTAGATATATTGGTTAGGGTCACTTTTTGTTTACGAAGGAAGGATATAAACTCACGTTTCAGCAAGAAAGCGTGCAAGTTTTTAGTTTTCATGCAATGGAGCATTGTGTGTTTTCCCTCACATCTATTACATATGCATATACGTTTATCCGTTTTATCACAGCTAATAAAATAAACTACAACGTATAATTATTGGCAAAAATGGAATGGAATATGTACCTAGTTAAGGTCGCCGGAAAATTGTAAACATTCTTACAAATCACACTTAATTGCCATATAAAGAGTTGTAGCTGTGCTTTTAAGATGCATCACAATAAGCATACACATTTACATCCCTTCAGCCAAACATGCAGCCATGTTGCATTCAAAACGATCAGTCTTGGCTTTTCAGTTTGATCATGACTGATCATGAGTGACTGACTGAATGCAAAGTGAGTAAATAATGATCAACTACTGTAACACTCTGAGGAATGCCTTAAATGGTGGTTGGCACACTTGCCATGCACAAACGCATTTTATGCAATGCCACCCTGTTGCATAATACTTGTCGAAAAAAGTACATAAAATTTTATGTACTCATAGACATTGCAAAGCACAGACAGTGCATAGCCGATAGGGAATAAGAGCCCTATATAATCGTGTAGTTTTTATCCTTAAAAAAGTATTCGAAACTACTCGGGTTTAAACGACTTAAGCATTGTTTACAATTGCATTGAGAAGCTCTACTCATAATTATAGGTAATATGGCAACGAAAGAATCGATTCAGTACACAGGTAGGAATTATAGTATGCATATGTAATGTTTACAATAATACAACATTATCTTCATCAGCGTAGAATGAGTATCATCAAAATGATCTGAGGCGGAAAATCAGGATATGTAAACTGGAAATACCCAGATCTCGCCTAGAATGAATTGTACATATGCTCGAAAGAGTAAAAAACGCATCACTCGGCGTTTTCATTTCATCAGGTGTATTTGTTGTTACACACATAGCACACAACAATCAGAACAATATTATGTACCTATCTATATGTTTATTGAAATGGAAAAGACGCGACTCGAAAAAAAACCTTGGCTAACAATGCGGCCGTGCTCAGCATTATGCACGCAGGTACATGTACATATATTGCATAGAATAGTCTTTTAATTTAGGTAGAAGGGATATTTTACCAGGTGTGGTGACTAATGGGGCTTCCGCCTTTCATGCTTTGCCGTGTCATGCAGCCTCATAATGCGGTGTGTTAATAGCATGCACCTTGCAATAACTGTGATTCTCATGTTTTGACTCGTTTCTGTAAAAGATGATGGTAATGAGAATCGTCAATTAAGTACAGGGATCAACGAAATATTTCATGTATTTGTCATACGAAATGATAATAAAAGCCTGTAACAATGCAAATTAAAGTTTCAATTAAGCGTGATCAACATAAAATGTTCTTACGAAGCTACTTACTTTACTAATGACTATGATGACATTAATTGAACAACTCTTGCAATAGATTTATTCAGGACTGAAACAACACGCCGGGACCAGCATGATATTTCTTTGTTTTTCCTTTACCTTGTCCGAACTAATTACTATTTAACGTTTTACAAAGCTACCCTGGTTTTGGTTTGAAGATGTTCTCTCCCCTTCTTTAAATGAGCTAATTCAAACACAAACATCTGGATCCTCTGGGTTGCTCCATATATTAATAATATTTTATATGATTACATAATGTATAGTTGCTCTTAAAAGTTTCTGTAATGCCGAAATTTTCGTTAAATTGTATATCCTCTGATAAAAACATTTTTATAATATGACTTCAATGGGAATTCCCAAACGGCATCCTTCGCACTAGTTGTCCATCCATTGTCTGCATGGATGCTATAAAGTTGGTGTTGTTGCGTTGTCAGTGGATAGCAAGCAGCAATTCTGTTCTTGTATGCAAACGCTGGCACACACGTTAAACAGTGTTAACGTATCTTGCATGGATCATCATTGTGCTAGCTAACTAATATGCAATTTTTGTGTTTTAATGCATAGAATCTTCAAAACAAAGTATCGCTATTACTCGCTAGTCTTGATTTATAGTAGAAGCAGGACTACTCCAATTTTTATGCCGGCCATTGTTATACATGGAGCAAAAAAATCGTCGCTTGTTTGAAACAAATGTTTCTACATCATCGCCAAAGTTGTGTATCCCATTCATGAAACTATGCTGGCTACAACATTGCTATCGTGACATCAACATTGGGATTGATGTCATATGTATGGCTTGAGAGTTTTCTTAATGAATGACGACTGAGAATGTCAAATCCATGACAAGTGATGACGCAATACTAATTCAAAATGAAGTTTGTGCGTATTCATTTATTGAAAACTTGAAAAGGATATCTCTTTAAAAAGCGGCACAATTAAACTAAATGCATTTCATGTAGGTAGGCTTTTGTTCGGCCGATCTCATCCCATCATAGAATTTTTATTACACATCGTAGCTGAAGGGAAAATGCAAATGCAATAAAAATGGAATGGGCTATACACTGGCAGAATTTTCAAGAAAGATAAACATTACATACAGGTGAGGAAAGTGGCGAATTTTGCAGAGTTGCAGTTGAAACGGCATTTACCGCTCTATGGGGAATCGAGACTCGAAACTGACTGGTGACATAAAACTATAGAATCTTGATTATCGGGAGTGCAATTATTAGTCAGCTAACTTGTAACACGAAGGTGTCCCGCTGTCCCGATACATGCATTCCTCAAATCACTAGTTTACAGTTTGGAAAACTAAGAAATGTTGGAGAAAGCAATAACGACGATAATACTGAAAGTCTTTTTATTAATGCTATTAGTTTTGCATCGTTAGTCAGTATCTTTCATGTGTATCTAGCTGGCAAAAAAGTTTAAAGGGATTTTCGTACAAGTAGTAAATTTTTTCAAAGATGAGATTGTGTGGTTCTCAAATAATGTTTAACTGTGCATCCATAATCACTAATAGAAAAATGTAAATGAGTAAGTGCTTTTTCGTGAGTTTAGATGCTACAGTCAGAACAGCCTCTTTGTTAGGAGCTGTAAATAATGATAAAACTATTTGAATTTGTTGCTACTGTGTGTAATATTCAACTGTTGTTGATGATGGATGATATACTGTAGAGTGTAGTCGTGAAATCTGCACAAAAGGAAAAGGAGTACTTTATGGCTGTTGACTATGAACTAAATGAAGTTTAACTTCTTTCCCGACTGTTATTACCTATGCACATTTCACTACATGCATTCTAAACAAATTACATACAATTTCTAAAAATATAATGCGTCATACCGCACAAACATTTTTGCACTAAAGCATCTTGTCGACAGGGGGCCACACAATGGATTGCAATTTGAATAAATGATAAATCCTCAATAAATAGCTTATCATCTTACGACAAATTATTATATAGACACTCAGCCGTCGATGCTTACATTGACTGATTGTTAAACCAGTCCTTCAAGAAATTTTAGGCAAGTGTCCAAGAATAGTGCAATTGCTGGTATTATAGGAACTAGCTGAATGGAAAACATTATGAATTTCTAGTGTTGTTAACAGTAACCTAACAATCGGTCCAGGTGAAATGCAAGGTATACGAGAGGCCAATTAGTGAATTGCATAAGGGTAAATAAAACCAGACCCCGTGTACTTCTCTCCTCATACCACATAGCATATATGAGCATTTTTATTGCTTTCCATTTTCTTTTCTGTGATAGTATTTAAGGCGTAGGTACTAATTCTTTGAAGAACCAGCCGAATAGGTATGTGAGACTTGTCATTAATTGGCAATAAAATAAGTACTACCTGTTCAAACTACACGTTTTAAAATGTGTCAAAGCTTTTGAGTAATGATAAGCATCTCACGCCGATTTGAACGAACCAAAAATGTCACCTTGAAGTATCGCGACTATCGGAATTTCATTGATTTTTGAAGAAACAAAACGCCTTGTACATCGACCTCAGCAATCTTTCCTAAAACATGGAGTAAAGGTAGGTTCTTTACTCATCAACTGTAATTGTAACTAAGTAACTACCTTTGCATAATTTCTTATAGAATGAGTTGTTGTTATAGATACGATAATTCGGTGACATCATTCAAATGAAACAACAAAAATATACCATACTCTATTGGTTTATCCTTTATCGTTATCACCATCATTATGCAAGATCAAGGTGTTCAATATCACATTTTGTGGACAACTTTATAGAAAAAAATGTAAGTACTAATCTTAATCCTTTCTGTCTGCCCACATTTTGTTTCTTATCTCTTTGTACTCAACCTCTTCTTAACTGTCTATCTATCTTCAGTTTGTAAGGAGGAGGAAAGATAGTAAAATTATGTAAACCAAAGTTCAAGTATATAAGGTGTGAAGAGCGAAAGTGTCTGTGGATGGACAGTAACAGTAATGATAACGTGTTTTCGATTTTAAACGTTTGTTCCAAGCATTGCATTCATGAATTAATCCATGTGCCATGTTTTTCTCCTGGCTTGATGGCATTTTAAAGATTTGCTGAAATGATAATGTGCTCTCAAGAAGATGTAATGGACAATATCTAGCTTTATCATCAAGTTACGTTTTTATTAAAAACCCGATATCACCAATGCATGCCAGAGATTTTTGCAAGTTATCTAGAATTTGAATCGGTATGTGAGTTAGGCATGAGATTGTAACTTGAAGATTTATTCTTTCTATTAAAATAATCAGAACTATTTTTTGCCCTATTACTATAGCATTTTTAGTGATTACTTTGATAGGATACGTTTTTACAGTACATCGTTGTTTTTTTGCATTGACGGTTGGACTAAAATAATGCAAAAAAAGATTATACGAAATTGTTTAATTTTTTCATAGAAGGAAAGTGGTTCGACTATTGTGAATTCAGGTAAATAAATAGATAAACTGCTTTAAGGTCCAAGTTTTGAGTAAGCACAGCTCACCAGCTCATCAGTCTTGTAAACTTGCAACTTTTATTGCATGTACTCAAGATTGTCGGCTTTCAAGTGACTCTTTATATATTTCCCTCTACGGCGTCTTCTGGCTCGCCAGCGATAAAATGTAATCCCTTCACGAAGTTGTCGAAGTTTACACGTTATCTTTGCAGTAAGATGTCCATTCCATTTTCTCAGTTTTGTTCGTTTATTTATCTCGCCTTTTTAAAGAAAAAAATACTGACTAAATCATCTTTTCTACTTACTGTATGGCTATCTATCATGTTTGCAAGAACTCAGATTGGTAGGTGAAAATAAATAAAAAGTGCAACTGCACCTTTCCTTCGAACAGAAAGCGTTATCGAATGAATTGGTGTGGTTTAACAACACTTCTATAATACCGTCTTCATATCGCAATTGCAAATGGAATATGGTAATTACCATCCGCATTGTGTAACCCTCACCTTCTCGACAGACTCTCAAATTTTTTAAGCTAAAGACAACAGCCAGGTTTACTAGTGATTCGAGTGGCTAATGAATCGAACCCGGTCAATATCAGCGTGAGGAGTAAGCCGAGAAAAGGATTATAAACAAGTGGATTTTTTTTTCTGTGTGGCCCACCAAGATAGAATTTGCTCATCGTAAGTCAGCTCAATAGTATAATATACAATTTTGGATGAGATGTGCCGCTTTTTTAGTGTATTGTATGAGTAATGTATGTATGAGCTTGCGATATTCTGTAGAAGTCGAGTAGTAATAATGCATCGTTTTAGTGCATAATCATTATTGAGTATGCAGTGCACACAGGTATGCTCTACTCATCTGACGGAGGACTGTCTAAATTTCTTCTCGTAATCATCTAACATATTAAATGCCTAGCTGCAAGGTTCAATTTAATTCAGTTATCTAGCAAGATTTGTTTTTCGAAATGCATAAAATTGAGAACGAGTCAGAACGTTGTATGTAGATGTACACATACTTCTCTAAATGATAGGTCAAAGCTAAATTTTTCAAATGGTTCTCAGTCTGGTAGATTGAGATATTACCATACCTTCGAACGGAAAGTAGATTAACATTTCTTCCATGAAAAGAAAACCGCCATCATCAAATACTATAGCTATAGCTGTTCCTGCTGCCAATTCAAGCAAATCAATTCGAAATATTTTTACTTTTTTTTCATTTTTTACGAGATTACATAATATGCATCCTATGTCAGCTTGAATCCTACGTAAAGTGAGTATTTGTGTACCGAAAATTAGATATACGAAAAGGCACTTTCATTATCGACAGGAATTTATACGAGACTACGAGATGTCTATAGCTATTTACCTGAGAAGGATTCACTTTCTTGGAATACTTGTATGAAAAACTGCAATCTTTCTTTCCGTTACCATCATAACCATAATCATCAACAGCTCATATATCTGCTTTTTTGCAGTAGCCAAGAAAGAGGAAGCTATGTTTTTGAAGACGTGAGATTTAATTACACACAACAATGTTGTACACAATAGGAAAAGTGAATGTACTTTCCTCACATCTGTATTCCTTTTTTTTTCATGATTTAAGACGTAGACGTTAATAACTTTATTTGTATCTGATATCATGTCTTCATCATAATAATCTTTTTTTTGCTCTACGCTCCTACCATATGTAACAGAGCTCTCCGTAGTCTGTAGTAAGATTGACTTGTAGTGGTCTTCGTCGTCCTCGCAGTAGTAGTAAAATCGTTACGTTATGAATACATTAATTATTTATTCATTTCAGGTTTTATGCTTGCAGTTTCACTCGTCTTTTTCTACACATATCGTCAAGAAAATCCAAAACTGTTTTTCATTATAATCATCATGACCAATTATGCCAGTATTGCTTTTTAATATGGTTTTATCTAACATTCGGTAAACTTTGAAACTTGAGTTAAAGTCTTGGTAACACAAAAATTGCCAAACGACAGTAGCGAAAAGCAGTAGCAAGTAGTCAGCCAAGAGCAGCTACTACCACCACCATTACTATTACTATTACCATTATCTAAGTTAAGTATCATTGCCATTATCGTTCTCATCATCAGTAATAACATTTAATTCTTGCTGCAGGTACGACAACGATGTTGATAAAAACTTTAGTCAACTTCACTCTGCTCCCTGCTATCTAAACTCCTCTGCACTTGCACATCCATCAAGCGAAGCAGTAAGGAGATCGCGAAAAACAATGATATCAACAAGAGACTACAAGCAGTAGTAAGTAGCAACAATTGACTGTATGGGGCTGTTTAATTTTGACCCACGAAGTGAGTGTTGAAAAGGTGAGTTCATCCCATAGAAACACCCTTATTCACATAAATTCTTTAGATCTGCGCAACTTTTCCCTAGCAAGTAGAAGCGCTCCTCCGAAGAAGGCTACTTTTAATATTTTGGGTAACACCATTGACGTGATTGTTTTCATATAAAATGACAGACATCATAAAAATCTAAACAAGTCCTCTGCTCTTCGGCTACTGATCATCATCAGCAGCAGATCATCAGTTATTAAATCATATGCTTCGATTACGGTTCAATAGCACGGTCGAATGAGCTTCATTACCTTGTATGGGAAAACCATTAAAGTAAGTTACGGCTATCATATCACAAAAAAGCAGCAAGTTTCCGCGTAGTAAAAAATCTTCTTTTACGCGGCTAATCACTGCACTGTGCACAATATAATGTTACGGTATGTCGACAGTCGACACACACACGATTCATGCCATGCCATATTTTTTGTCTTGTGTTGATTTGCTATGTGTTTGTGTGCAGTCCGTACATTAGACGTGTATACTAGCATTTTACTTTTGTTCAACAACTTGCATGACATTGATAGAAGCATAATATCTAGAATAAACATAAATCTACAATATGTTAGCTCACATTATTCAAATACCTATACTAAGATGCATCATCATTACTATTATGTTTGTATCACTTTATGGATTCAGTCTCTGGCCATCATCTAGATAAGCAGGTATGCATATTTGTGTATCGGGAAAATGTAGCAACCCTCAGAGGGTTGACCACCCCGCTTGATATTGCACTCGGCTTACATCATTCAACAAAAAGAGTCAAATCCAATCAAATAAATCGTCTGTGTCTGCATGCATTTTTTCTCTTGAAGAAGATAATATGCGTGTGCAAGCACCAGACTTATTCGAGGACGTCAATTTTTCGTTTTCTATAATAGATTCTTCTTAGCTGAGATGTTGTTTTCTAGTGACACCATGCTGGCAAATAATCACCTTCCGAGAAACTTTTGAGCTTTCACAGTGATCGCCATCACAAGTCAAAAGGGAATTTCACAAAATTTACGTAAGCTAATCAAAAAATTCTCGGTACTGTACGTCTATGGACAACAAACATGAGTATTATTCAGAAAGGAGATTACCGAACCACAAAATTTATGCCAAGGAAATAAGGATTTGGTTTTCTAGATAAAAAGAAGGCTCCTAAGTTCTTTGTACTCGACTTATGTTAGTCATCTCATCTATCTCCTTAAATGTAAACATAAGAAGTGTAAGGCAAAAGAAGGCACGAGTTTCGTCGACAACACATTCTGTTTTTATATTAATTTAAGTACAAACTGCATCAATCCCTTGTTGTCTCATATCAACATCTTTCTGACGCCTCATCAAGATCATAAAAAGGGAGGAAAAACATGCCATCATAACGTATAACAAGAAGAATTACAAACAGTCATAAGTCATCTTACCAGCATTCCATACTCTGCGCTTGTTAAAAGGAACATTTAGGTACACAAGAAGCTCAACACAACAAGTACATTTTCTACACAAAAACAAGCAAGCATGTGCAGCACGTTAATTCTCCGAATGAACCCAATGAACAATTAGTCATCGATTGATGGTGGTGGCGACGAATGTCAAATTGTGGCAGTAACCCTTGCATGCCAAAGCAAAAGTGAATTCAATTTCAATATTGTTCTGTTGTTGCCGAAACCATTATCGTAGAAAATGTTCGGAAAGAAAATAGCACAAATGCGAAACACAAACCAGGAGCATGCATCACCATAAAAAATTTTGTAGTTATTTTTTTCGGTAAAAACCTTTTCTTTAATAAGTACTAAGCCGTTAAAATTGAAATAGAAACCAGGCACATGGCTAAAAAATTTGCTCTTACCTCAGTGTACACTGTAAAAGAACTTTACTCGTGTTGTCAGTTAAGTATCAAATCTCTGTGAATATTATGACTGCAGTTATCGCCACCCCAGCTTAGAGGTATGCAAAAAATCACAGCCATAAAACAAAATATATTCGATACGAGCATACAAAGCTGATTGACAAATGTTCTTTTCCCTTTATCGTGATGATCAGAGAAGCTAATTTTCGCATGCGATGAGAGTGTTGACATATCTATGGTCTTCCATTATGGTGAATGGATGGATATGGATGTAGAGCCGAAATGTGTAAAACGTAGCAGCGATAATATGATACATACATCGGCATGAGGTTGACGAGTACGAATTTGCCATTATTATGTCAGCATATTATATACCATCAGCACCAAAAAAATGTAAATGGTGTAAATAAATTAACCAAGACATAACTGACTTTCATCGTATTTTTAAAAATCTTGCTCTGCTTAGATGTTACTCGCATGTTAGCTCTATTGTCCCTTTGATAAATAGATTTTTGCAATGTGGATAGTTATACTATGCATTCAGTTATGTTAAATTCATCTGTGTGTCGTTGTAAAACTGAAACTAGTGATGAGTGGGAGTTGTCTTAAAGTTGCTAGTTATGAATAGAATTTTGTGACCACTTAGATGACCAGATCATCTTGAACTGTGTAGTTCAAGCAAAAAATACGTTGGTTTTCTTTAACGAATACCTTGAAGATCAGCAGACCGAGATGAGCGAGAGAAACCAGAAACAAGACGCCTCTGCTTTCATTTTGAAAATAGCATTTGGTAATGCACACAGTAAATAAACCGACCGACCGCTGCCGGAGAAAAGCTTGCATGTGTACATGGTTTTTTGTTTCCCTTAAAATTCTTTACTCACAAGAAACAAAAGTATGTGAGAACACATTCAAAAGAATTTTTATCTCTATGTGTTTGTAGAAATGTAGATTTGATTTATGTGCTAGGAGGGCAGGTTAGGCCGAGACAACTTGTTGAAATGCACAAAGTAAATTACACACCTCTCTGTTTACCCCCTTCCGGTCGGTGGTGAGCAACTTCCTTCATTCCTACGGAAAACGTTTCAAACGACTTTGTACACAATCTTCGAAAAATTGAATGGAAAAAATCTGTACACGAACCCATAAACAATATTCGTATTGGAGAAAATTCGGCTGAGGAAATGTTACAGAGAGAGTGTCACAAAACTGAACTTTCGTACTCAACCGCTGAAATTTCGAGATTATCTTATTATTATTTAAACAAACCTATTTTTTACAAGATTTACTTTAGGAATAAACGTCAAATAAATGCCAGGGCTTGAATGGCATTTAAAACTGAGTTTTAGTTGCTTACTATGGCTAGTTTATTTGAATTCTTTACAGATAATAAGTGCTTTTGCAGTTCAGCGGAGTAATAAATTTCTTTGTACTAAATATGCAGCTAAAACAAATGGTCAAAAGAAGGTTCCTTAAGATATTCGTAAAGTATGAATGCGTCAAAAATGTTATTTCTCAATTAAAATAGAGATAATGATTATTTCTGTCAGAGTTATTTTAAAGAATATCTCTGTTCTTTACCCATCATTCGAAAAGTTAGTGCATCTCTGAAAATCATGAAACATGGTACAATTTGACTGTCGACTGTCGACGCAGAAAGAATATAAATAAATAAATAAGTCAAGTATGTAATAGCGAGCGTACCCTCTGTTTGTAAACTTTATGGGATGACGAATAAATGTTTGCATAAACAATTCATCATCAAATTATGGTGCATACCTTAACATGTAAACCACATAAAATGGTCAGTACCGGTAGTCAATTCAATTAAGCCATAAAAGAACTCAGCTTGCATGCAAATATTCCTATTTTATCCGAGTGATAGATGGAAAACTAGAAACTGAGCCAATGATTTATAATACCTGAATTTTTATTTGATGTAAAAATGAGAACACATCATCAAGCTTTTGATTTGTGCAGAGTTGAGCATCTTTTCAAGAAAACCTACCATCCATTTGAACATCGTCCCGTCATCATCATCATCATTATAATCGCTCCATTCTTTTTCAGTCCAAAAGAGTCAAGTTGTGTTGATTGTGGTAAGATAGTTAAATATACAGCAAAATGAACAAGGATGGAATTAAGTAACTATGTAGGCATTTATTTTCTATTCCGTTGTTTTTCTTCTCATTGTTTTGCTTTCCCTATCTTCTTCTCTTAAATTATATTTGAAAATGAAGCCTTTCGGATTTTTTTCTTCGTCTGATTGCAAAAACTCCAAAGTTATTTCAAGTGTTCATTTAATAATAATTCGTCAGAGAATAGAGAAGAGAACTGCTAATAAATTTTCTTCAACATACAAAACAAATAAATGAATAAAAAGTGTAGACAGTTAACAACAAACCACGTACTAAAGTTCGCTTACCTATAATGCGATGCACAGTTTTCTGGAGGTCGAAGAATATTTTATGTTGTCTCCCCATAAGTAAACTTACGGAACATGCCAAAGCACTAGATATTTGACTAGATATGCAAATTACAAGAGGTTAGTGAAATCAGTATTAATCAGAGGAAAAAGATTTTGATGATATCCTTGCAAAAATATTGTAGCTAAACTTTTACGTTTTTTTCTCTCTTGCGTCAATATGCTTTCATGAGAGGAAAGAACATATAATTTAAAGTGTTGTAAGAGCAGAAATAAGTTTCGGCAAAAAGCAATTTGAAGTTCAATCTTTATAATGAAAATTTATCACTCGTGTTTGACTTTTTGTAGTTCAAAAAAACCAATATGAATGGAGTTCATTTCGCATCCTTGTTAATTTTTCGAACATAGTTAAATGAAAAGTTGCTCAAATAACAACACCATAAATATGCAATTGATGCAGAATGATGACAACTATCTATTACTTTGCTTGATTGTCTAGTTTTTACCAAAACACATACGAATATCATTTATACAAGGCCACCATTTCAACGTCTCACTACTTGTAGCATTCGCTTATGCGGAGCAAGAATTTTGATTCATTTACTCTAATTAATAAATTATTTGAATTCAACATTGTAGGTATATGCGAAGTTGCAATTTGTAAAACTATAAGTGTTAAATGCAGTTTTCGGCAAGCACACAGTCATAAGAATTTAAGAGTGCACACTGTCGTCACAAGAATTTTATCGCCTAAATTTTAGGTGATTACTTGCACTCGAATAGTTGCAGCTATTAAATATGCTCGGCTACAATTTGGTTTCGCACTATGATACATTATTATCTATGTGAATTTTAAATCGATGTACCTATCCACCAAATCTCTAGATTTTGTAAGCTTCTTATAGTATTATTGAGTGTTTCTGTCTTAATTTTCTAGTCTTACGGAAGTAGACAATATCTTGTAAAAAGGGAATGTGCACAGGTACAATGCATCATCAGCAAGTACTCCTGTACTACTATGCAGCTCATCGCAAGTCGTCCTTCTTGTTATGATCATGATCCTTACAAACGAAGATGCATGCAGTAAAAAAGTGTATTAATCACATGTAAATTACGTTGTCATTCGTAAGGAACCCGTTCGATTGTTGTATGTACATAAGTAAGACAATAATTTTCAAATTGTACCATCATCCTTCAACAACAACAAAAACACAGCAAAAAACAAGTTTCTTGTATTGTACAATTTTGAAAGACAAACTTGCCAATAACGCAGCTGACAGAGGAGAGGAGTGAGATGAAAAAACTTGATGCTGATTGATTATTCTTTTAGTCTTAATTTGATTTACTCACATTGACCCACACCAAAACCTCGATCTCATACTGCTACTTACACAAGCCACTAAACTAACCAAGTGTTACGTTGGAATGCGAGCAGTATTGCATTTCAAATTATTATGCCTATGAGAGTGTTCAAATCATTGTGCATCAGGATCATCATTATGATCACCGTCGGTGCATCCTGAAGAAAAAAATGTCGATCAGCATAGTATTTACATATTCAGTCCCTCACATCAATCTGTGTAGCAATCGGCATTTTATACTCTGCCTTGTACAATAATGGTGCATTGGCACGTAAAAATGACTGCCAAAATATTTTTCACCGGCAATAAATATAGTATAATGCGTGTGCAGATATTTTCTTAATATCATTACAGCAATAACTTGAAATTGATGTTTTGGAGCTAGTAAGGAGTAGTAATTGTAAAAGCTCCAATCTATTTTCTCAAAAGAAGACGAATGGTTAAGATGAAACCACTGAAGAAAGAAAGAGAGAAAGGAGAAGGGAGACTGGGAGTTGCTATTGTTGGAAAACACATGTATTTTGCAATCCCTATTTATTTGCACTATGTGCAGTCGTAAATACTTTGAGAAATATTTACATAATATTTTTATGCTGCATTAATGCAAAAATGCTAATGCTGGTTACAGATTTGTTGTCGTTGGTGTGTCTATGTATGTGCAGCTCTGCATTCCTCCTGCTATAAATTGCGAACGAAGAAATTTTTTACTCTAACTCTAGTCATTCTAGTCGACGAAGGCAGAAGAAGGGAGAAGCTGGTTTCTTCGGGGCCTATCGATAATAACCGATAACATTATTATGCGCTGTACTTCTGTAATCTCATGTGTGTACATAAGAAGAAGCACATTTACCAAAAAGCCTCAAGTTCAAGAATGTTGAAAAGAGCAAGTCCTTCGAATAAAAATCAAGTTGGGAAAAATAAACGGTATAATGCCTTAACCATGTTGAAGATTTTTTCTATTGTTCTATTGATTATTCATAAACTTTTAGCTGTAGATTAGTTAACAGCTCCAAGATTTTCTGTACAAATATGGCGTTTTTGCAGGCTACCATCACGTCAAATCAACAGTGTGCTTTCATCGTTCATATATTCAAGTAATAATAAATACGTATACGTAGGGCATGTGATCTCTGGTACACATACATTCATAGTATATGAAAAGTTTAACGTATGCTCGCATGTTAGATTAACTCACTCAGTCAAATACTTTTCATCAATGAACATCAATCGGCAAAATATTGAGAAGTTGAAACAGGAGGAGAAGAAAAAAACTTCATAATATTTAATCATCGCTAACACCAAGCAGAAAAAACAAGGTGCTCCATAATAACCCGAATCAACATTATCTTTATATTCTCCCATCTCTACATGCATTATTTGTAAAAAAGAGTCACACAGAAATCAATACAGTTTAGTGTAAAGACTTTAAGTTGATATGAAATAGTTCATCAGTGTAATTTCTGTCGTTAATGTGCCTTTTTGACTTTACTTTGATCGCCAGTTACTTTAAGATAAGAAATCTTGTTTATTACACCAGAAAACGCTTATCGATTTAGAGGTATGCAATGCAAACTTATGATCAGTCAAGTCTGCCATATTTAAAACAGCTTTGCCCACATACATTGTATGACACAATGATCCATTTTTTGTAACTACTTCACAGTTCATTTTGCTTTCATATTTATATTCAAACAACATTTTTGGTCTTTAAAGGTCTAAATTAAGATGTGGCTTTGTATATGTTGTGAAGTCTATGAAAATACTACTCTGCATCAATATTTTTATTGTTTTCGAATTATGCAAAGTGTGATTTGGGAGGGGGATTTGTCATTTAGCTTAGGCAGCATTGCAAACATCATATAGAGGAATACTGCAGAATGAAGATCGTTTTCTCTATACAAGACCATGTTTCATTCACTCGAGAGAACTTATATCCCCAGGAGGGAAAGAGTCAGTTAACCAGAGCAATCTCACTCCTTCTTATATAACCTACCAATAAATTATTTAGAAAAAAATTTAGTCATACAATAACCCCTTTGCGAATAGAGTGTAGAAGGCATTATAGGAATCCCATACAGAAGGTCTTTCCCTCTTGATGGTCTACTCCCTATGATTGCAAACTGAAAAACACTGTCTTATGCAGAGAACATGAGGGAGACAGAACAGAAGTGATAAAAAACGAGATAAACTCTCGCCACTGCCGTCATTCATCATACATTGCCGAAGGAAATTATAATTCAATTAAATCACTAACTGCTGTTAGTTCATGCAGGAAAAAAACGTCAGGAGACAATATCGTATATAATATGTTCTCCTATAATTGTAATTACTTGTGATATACATAAGCTTATTTGCAATTCGCATTCCGTCCTTTTTCAATTCATTTGAATACATTTAATAATATGCATTTTCCAGAATAAACCAAGCCTCATTTAAGATTACATTTCTTTTTCTAATAAATTAATTTCTATATATCTTATCACGACAGGACAAGACAATCGATTTTCACCATAGCGGAAAATGATGAAATTTTGAAGTGCTGGTTTGTTCAACCATGTGAACATGTCATGTGAACATCAGCATTCTGGATCTGAAATCCATATTTTGTGCATATTTGGCGCATGCATGCAGGAAATCAGAACACAAGTGATATTTTCTGCATGGTTTTCGTTAAGCCTATTAATGTATTAAATTGTGAAGCGAACGGGGATGCAACAAGAGACTCGATAATGAATGATCGCTGTCAGTTCACAAGCGTGATTAGCACGAAATTACTTGGAATATGGTTTTATAATGGCTAGGTTTTCTCTTTGCGGATCGCAGAGACTAGTCGGCAACAACGTTATGATGAATTATAATGCCATTATTATGGGATTTTAATGAACCCTATACATAGGTCAAATGTACTTAAAAATACATAAAATCGGAACACATTATGATTTATTTATTTATTATTTTGTTTTGAACTATACCAGGAAGACGAGGAAAAGAAATCCGTGCATTCATTGCAAAATAAATGCGTATTGATTAAGTATTTTCACGACGACATCAAAGAGACATCATTGAAGGTGCCTAAATTGCAATAAATCCATCGCTGGAGCAAGTTGTCGTCGTAAGAGGTGTCGTGACATGTCGTAAGTGAGACTACCAACCATAAATGTGTTGGTCATAATGCATTGACACTCCTCCCCTTCTCACAAGCACACTACATGACTGTCGCGTATTTACTTTTGACCATTCATCAACTCTGCTCCAATTACAGATGACGACATACAATTTAAAAAATACCACGATTTCTCTATTTTTTTCGAGAGACATACTTTGTCATGAAAATTGCTGTTAGGCATATCATATTATGTCTTTGGTAAAAATTGTAGTTCATTAAGTATGAGGCAAGCATTGCATATCATGAAGCAGAACTATTCAGTTCCTTGGTGCAGGCAAAGTATGTATGTAGATGAATGGGTAACCTTTTTTTATCACGTACAATGTACATTTTTTCTCATGATAAACAATAAAAAGTGGAAAATATGCATTAAAAACGCATTACATATTATTGCTGCAGTCGACCTACCGTTTTCATTATTAGCAGTATTTTTATTTTTCAAGAAAAAATGAATGAGACTCCTAATTTATCTTACCTTGGCCAAGCTATCCTCGTCATTGTAATCCAATGTGACATTGGTTGGGCTCATACTGGATTCAAGAGCAGAATCATGATGGCCAAGACTTCTCAAAATGTTTTGCCGAAAAGTGACAAGCTGCTGTTGAGATCCAAGTTCGTTATTTTCAGCAGCAGTATCATCTTCAAGAAGAAAGTCTAAAGCCTGTTGTGGCCCATCATCCACTCTCGTTGTCTGAATGGACACAATGTTTCTCATGTACGGGGCATTATGATCTGATATAGCCCCAACAACATCCGGGCTCCTGTTACTCATTCCTGTTGCTCCTTCTTTCCCGAAAGTATGCTTGCCTTCACTCAACACAAGAGTGGTACTTGTTTGGTAAGATGCATCCGGGATAACATACCATTTGGAGGAATGATTCCGTCCAAGATGCTGCTGCTCTGACTTGTTTTCATCATCGGTAGCAGCAATTGGAAATGTAGCCGGTGCTGCAGGAACGCTATCTCTCTCATTCTTCTCGTTTATGACCAAACCTGGATGTCTTGGAAGGAGGCCAGCAGCAGGGGAATGAGAAACTACTTCTGCCGCTTTGTTTTTCTCCATCATCGACTCAACATCATCCTGCTTTGCTACTTTTGCTGCTATGTTCTGCTGAGAATTGAGATGATTTCCTTCCACGGAATCGCTGTTCCTGCTACCTGTTGCTTTCAAATTTTCCACGAGGAGCTTCATGTTGTTGTCTCTGGTGTCAACGGTAGTTGGGATGCCGTTGACTTGTTGATCAGAGCTGATGAGATGAAGATGACTAATTGGCTGGCTGTTGCCATGTGCTACACTATGGTACTCATTACTAACACTATTAATATTACTAGCAGGGAAAAGATTACTTAATTGATACCATTTGTTTTTAAACTGCTGTCGGTGGGACTTTGATAGCTCTCCTGTTTCTCTCACTTTGGCTGACGGTCGACCATGAGACAGAGTGAGAAGGAGGAGAAGAACGTAGATAGGGAAGAGATTTAAATGAATATTCAGGTAAGATCCCATGACTGAACGAAGTTTTACACACTGCATTTTACTTTATTATATTACCCGTGTTTTATATACCCTCACTTCCTACGTACTCGCGTCTGCCGTACGTGGGTGTACTCTGATTTTCTCTTTTTCTCTCTATGAATAATTTTATGTCTATTTATATCTACAAAACAACGAGCACACAGACAATTTCTTTATTGAATACCTATACAGCAATAGATAAGAATTTCCTGGTTCCGGTCGTGATTGCCTACCTGCAACTCGCCACTTGCGGACTTAAAAATGTCAATGATGACCGATATCTCTTCTATTCATGCATAAAACTAGGAGTGGACAGGAGGCCGTTTTATCAGTAACCCACCTTCCTTCCACGTCTCTACACACAAGATATACAATATATTACTATTATTATGTGAAATTATGCGTTTACCCCTTCAAGAGTAAGCACTGTTCACCATAAAAGTGCAGACATTATAACTTTTTTTTCTTTTCTTTCCCTTTTCATTCACTCACAGTCACCACAGAAAAATCGTCTCCGGCAGAGCCAGAGATACAATAGATAGTAGTAAATAAATCTAACGTAATTAAATTTGTCTGAACTGTTTTTTTTCTTCCCTCTCTCTCACTTCTTGTATTTTTACTACACACTTATTTCTATACTTAAAAGTCGCACTTTTCAAGAACGGAAATTGTCACTGGAAGCTCAGTACACTAAAAAGCTTTCTAAAACTTTTATCACTGTGATAGTGGCCAGGTATGTGTGATAATCTTATGTTGATGATGATAGAACAAGAAATCATAGTACTCAAAGTAGTCTGCATATTTGTAAAGTATATGATTTTCTCAATTTAGACAAAAACAACGGCGATATTATTAGTATAATTTTTTTTTTCTCTTTATTAAAGTAGATTCACGATGATGCCTGGTGTGATCGGTGGTGGCTTACTGTAGTATAATCAAACAGTTGTAAAATAATTATCGCTGGTGGAAAAAGTTGTTATTCCTCTTCTTCTTCTTCTTCTTCTTCTGTGGCTTCTCTTTTCGTGTTCTCTTTGTTCGCCTGCTTGCTTGCGACTCTTGTTCAGATGCTGCTCTCCGAATGTCTCATGCAGAACTCCGACTATCACTATTTTATGTTCTTTTTTACCTAATCTTTTCACTTGGACGCTCGCAGTGTCACTGAGAGGTGGATCTCAACTTGATCCAGTACTTATATAGTTCGTACTCCTCTTGTCTCACTCTCTCAAGTGAGTAGTATTTTTTATGGTGTGCGTTTACAACGTTACTGTTTACTGATGATGATGATGCTCCTGCTCGCTGCCCTGCCGCTGCTGCTGTGTTTCTCGTGAGCACCTTTTCTACTGAATTGAATTCTCATGTTGATGCTGTGATGTTCTCTCCGTCTCTCTACTGCCGCTGTTGATGATGACGACGATATATACGGTGACTGGTTGTTGCTTTTGCTGCTTACCACTAACTCCTGATTCCTCTGAAACTGACTCGTTCGACGTTTCGCGTCGAGCTCAATTTTTGACTTGTTACCTTTTTTACCAGTCACTAAACTGGTAAGTTGTAGTAGTAGTCGACGATGAGCAGCGTTTGGGCAAAAAGTAAATGCTAGTTGGCGAGTTAACTTTTGCTGCTTTTTTATCAAGAGTCGCTCTTGTTGTGTTCGTCGCTGCTTGCTTGGATGCACTTTGTTTCTACTAGTTTGCATGTATGTTGTATTATGTATTTACGTGTGAGTGTGCGTTTGAGTGAGGGAGAGAGTGAGACGCTGCTTTTATGATGAGTCGAGTAAGTATAAGCATTTAACTTGTATTGGCCAAACGGCTCTTTCATGCAGGCATGAATCCCACTCACCAGCACAGTCGTCATCCTCATCAGCTTTGCACTTCATCATAATAACTAACGAAACTCCATGCTGTAATGCATTAACATAATTGCATTATGGTTTAGTTACTATATTACGTTAAAGGATTGTTATCATAATTTTCGTCTGCGTCCGATGGACGAACAGAACCTTGTTCCGGTTCGAGTGTGAGTCCTGGCGCAAATGAATGGTCATTCCAAAGAATACATAGACGAGAAAAGGAGTTTCATCCGCAATTTCCCCCAGTTTTCCTGATCTCTAGGAGGATCATGTCGATGACGTTATTTCTGAAAGTTTGCTAATCTTTGAACTAGTTAAATAGTTTTCTGTTCCTCTTCCTATTTATATCTATAAAAAGGATTAGGCGGATTACCACATTTTATGCATGTACCACCAAGCGAAGTCTGTGTTATCTTTTGGTGTTGATACCCTCACATTCCAAAAAAATCAAGCTTTTCACAATACTATATCACTCTTCAAAGTCAAGCTGCATCAATTAATTAAAATCTATATATGATTATGCAAATAGCCAGGGCATGAATAACCTTTCAAATGATTTGACGATAAATCACCACATTTACGACTCTCTGCGGCAATTACGATATCGTTAAAAACCCTCCACCTAGGAATGGTTTGTTTATTCTATTTTTTTATCATGAGCTTGGTTTGTTGAATTGCTTCAAAGTCAAAGTAAAACTGCCATGTCTTATCAGCTCTTTGAAAAAAAAATGACAGGAAAACATAAATATTTTGTTATTGCAAATAAATAGCAAATAAACTGATCAAATGATCAAGTACAATTACTTGTGAAGATTTTATATCCATTTAAATCTATACTTGAACAGAATGCGTGATGCATGAGTTGTCATTACCGTTTAGGCCAGAGGATTATAAAAAGTAAGCAAAAAGCAAGTCAAGTCAAGAGATATATTGAGGCCTGCACCTGCACCACATTTCGTGTGAGCAGGTAAGAGGAGATGAATGATTGTTTACCCTTTTCTTTCTAAATGTGTGCATAATAGTAGCAAAGATCTTGAAGTGTAGACAAAAAAATGCCAACGCGAAAAATGGCAGCATGCGGTGTAAATGACATGAGAAGTTGATATGCTTCACGATAAAAACAACAACAAACGACAAAAAACTGCACACCCTCTCTTTTTCATTTCGCGTCAATGTACATACATACTTTGGATGCGTGAGTGCATACATTACACAATGTAATAATATGAAGTATTGAAGTATCAGTATCTTATAATATGAAATCCAATCATCGTATAAATAAAAAATGCATTTATTATTATTATGCATGAATATAGCGAAATAAATACATGTTTTCATAGCAAGATTGCAGTTGTTGTTGCGATTTCTGAAGAAAAAAAATTTATACCGGCCTTAGGCCAACTTGTGTTTGTTTGCGAATGAATGTGTACAGATAGTCCACACACTTTGAAAACGAATGGGTACTAGAAGAAGAATGTGTAACTACTTTTGTTCAGCTACTACTGTTACTGATGATGATGGTGGTAGATCAAGTTGAAGGCTTAACCATGCGTACCTAATATTGACATTTATTGGTAACAAGAGAGTGAATGAAGATTATCTTTCAATGATAATAATGTTATGTGCTGTCCATAATACAGCGGTAGGTTGAAGTTAAAAGTGTCTCACAATGCAACACGGGAGTGGGGACTCTTAATTAATAGGAATTGCTGCTGCTGCTGAAATCAAAATTTTTATTATTAAAGCCGTGTCGATAGCCGAAGTGGTTTGTAGTTGTATTGCCGCTATGCATTGATCAGAGGGTGATGTGTAGGTATCCAAGTCATCAAATTTCAGGTATTTGCGTATACGTGTCTGCTAACATTAAGACATGCCTCTAGCGTATGTATACATATCATAAAAGTCTGTCTGCAATCTTTTTTTTTTCAACTGGGTATCGATAAAATTGCAACTAATTTGGAAATCAAGCCGCTGCATTTTTTTCATTTCATCCTCTTCCTCTCTCTGCTATTCTGGCTCCTACCTGTCCGATAATATGGAAACAAGGAAAAGAAGCAGATCAAGTTTTAAATAAGCACGAGGGAAATCATTACATGGCTTTGGGGAGCACGCAGGCACACTGTTTGTTTGCAAGTTTTTGACAGAGAATGAAAGAAGTTTTGAATATAAAGAGACGTTACAGAAGCAAGCAACAATAACATCGATCGACAACAATAATAACAAAAGGGTAAAAAATTGTACAGTGGCTGAAAAGCAAGTGAGGCAGTCTGTCAGGCAACATTCCATGTAATAATATTATGTACACACACACAAAACAGCCATCGGAGATAGATATCCACCATCATCGGCCTTCTTTCTTCTTATTCTTCGCAGAGCAACAGTTATCAAGTTGCACTCCACTTCTTGTCGTGTAGAAACATAAGTCAAACCGAGTAAACACTAGTAAACCGTCATCTATCTGACTAGATCTCTTGATTTTCATCTGTCTTCCTCTTCACAATTTCTGCTTTTGCTCTTTCTAATTTTTTCCCTCTTCTGCATTTCTTATTTCAAGTTGATTTTTTAAGCTATTGAATCCTCTCCCGTCCTTTTCGGCAAATAGTAGCATGAAAGAGTGAAAGAGAAATACAAGTACCAAATATATATTGGTAATATTGATTTACACAATAAGTATAAAAATCCAGTTGGTGATAGTGATGTGATAACTCTCGGGAAGATGTAATGAGCTAAATGCATAATAATAGTAAAAGTAATCATAATGATAGCAATATTTATAACATTTTCTTTCTGAACCTTTGTAAAAATGATGTAATAAATAAAAGGAGTGAAAAGAAGTATGACACTTTTGTTTGCAAAGCTTATAATAACAATGCACCACCACCCGCTATCGCTGTAAAATACGGCCTCTTTTTTCTAACTAGTAGTAAGTGACCTTTATGTACTTTTCATACAAATAATAATGCTTCACTATATATCAAAATGCATTATTCATGAAAATCTACAAACTGTGCACTAGTATGAAGTAGCGTGCATTCATCTTTCGTCCTAGCAATTCTAATTGTCTGCTAGTATTGTTTATACAAACATTGCCATTATATTATGTGCATTAATCTCATGAGTTGCATGAATTGCAAGTGGTAAACAAGATGTACAGGAATGTTTTCATGTTTGCTTGAGAGATCAGCATTCGATTGGCAGTTTAAAAACATACACAATGTAGTAGTAAGAGATGTTGCATTTCACTATAAGAAGCCAGGGCAAGTATGATCGGCAGAAGATGCTTACCATCAGAGAATGAAAATTGAATTGAAGTAAATGACTGCTTGCTCTACAGATTTTATATGAAACTGGTAGCTTTTAATGACAATATCCATCGCTGCTTTGTTTTCGATTATGACTACTACTACCACCATCATCACATCATCATCGTGCAACGCAAGAATCTTTTTACTACGACCACTAAGAATTACTACAGTCACCGTATACCACATAAACTCTCTTTTTCGTCTCCTTCTGTCGATAGACGAACTGCTAGATAGCGGTTGACGCTTCCAACGCTTTACAACTATAGCTATACTACAAGTCAACTTGATCATTTTCTCTGTACAACAGTTCTCTTTCCCTCTAGTAGTAATGGTAAAGGTGCCAGTTAAGAAAAAAGGAGCACTGGTGGCTAGTTGTTGATGACGATGATGAGGTAACTGGTGCACGGTCTGCTATTTAACTTTTCGCCTGCTTTTTCATCCTCTCTCAATCGCAAAGTCACAAACCAGCTAAAACTTATTATTATTATTTATTTACTTGCCTACTTAGTACCGCTGACATAAGAGAGTAATATTCAGATAGTAAATATTGATATTACATAACAGTTGCATTGCATTTTGCGCTGAAGACTCCTCTCTAGGAAAATCGCATGTATACACTGTGCCCATCAAACAAGAAATAAAACTGATATCTTCTTGATGACTACTAGAAGATACTGCAATTCAGTTTACTTAACTCACACCAGCATCTTCCCTTGTAGTCGCCATCGCCATCTCACCTTTCTTAACCTCGGTAAAATGACTTTTTTGATAGTAGTGAGACGAACAGGAAAAACACTAACTAAAATGTCGAGAAGCCGAGCAAGACTTGATGATGCATTTTATTATCACCCTAGCACAATGCACACAAATCCCTATTTGTTTTTAATCAAGTTGCACTAATCATGTTATTTATTTTTATGTTAAGCTCATGTACCGATGAACATACTCTCTCTGAATGCTAAATTGGTGATTCTGACTTCAACAGTTTGACACCTAAGAAAGAGCTCAACTATTTGTAGAATTAACGTTTTGAAAAGGACTGGTCGCTTTAAAGAATTAGTGTCATAATATAATTGTATTTCGTATTTCATCTTAGTTTTTCCTCAAAGTGCGACATGGTTTACTTCGTTTTCTGTTCATATATACATGTATAATGTCTTAACTAACTGTTTTATCTTGTTTGATAATAAATATTGTGACTTCTTCAGTATTTCCTTCTTAATTTATTAATTTATTCATAGAGCTTGTGAGTTTCGACCAAACATGAGTATTAGTTACGATTGACCGTAATGTGTGAAGTTGAAATGCTTGAGGAAGCCCATGGCAACTAAAATAGACCTTGTTACTTGTATGTAACGACTAACGACAAAAAGGGTAGCATAAACTAACCCTAGAGTATCATGGGCGTATTATAAGACAACATACTTAATTCGTCTCAACTATTAATATGATTTTTACACATGAGTGCATTCAATTACCCTCACCCGGTGAGTCCTTTGACTAAAATAACCTTTTATCGTGTCATTTTTGCCTATTCGCCTATTTTCTCCACCATAAAATTCACAAAATATACGACATGATAATAGCGTGACGACTACATATATACGTTGGTAAACTGAAAGTATTAAAAAATGCATGTAAAGTTAGTGTATTTGTAGTTGTTTTCGTTTTATAATTTATTCTCTGCCGTCGACCACAGCATGCATATTTGAGGGGTGAAATACCTGTTTAAAACTATTTGTTGTGCTTAAATTGCATTGGGCCAGTAATAAAAATGTGGTTTACAACCTTTTCAATTGAATGCAAAATATGACTTCAGTAATCCGTTGAAAAAAAGCATGGACACATTTGGATTTTTTCTTGGGGTTTAAGCCAGGGTACGTTTTCCATTTGTGCCCCTTTACCGTTCAGGCCACGTATCCGTTTCATTCATATGAACTTGGCGGTTTTGCAATATGTTTTAGCGAAGTAGTAGAGTCTCTGTGAAATCTCAGTTCTGTAGCAAGTAAATGACTGCGATTTTCAAATTCTAATATTAGAAATTATTGGGAAACTGCGTGGTGGTATTCACACGTGAAAATTGTTGAAGAATCATTAGCATTTTTTGTTTGTCGGTGGAAGATTTAGTCAATAGCTCTGCGACAATAGTGAGAAGAAAATAATTCATAGGCATTAAGGTACAAAATGACTATTTTCATTACAATGGCATTGCATGACGAAATTCGTGGGACACCATTAGCCACGTCTGTTGAAACATGTCATTAAAACTAATGAAACGTTTTGCACTTGAAAGGTAACTAGAATTTGAATCAACTTCCGCAACGGTTATCATTACTATATTGCAGGATATATTATAAAGGATAGCTCATTTTTCTATGAAAGCTTTAAATTTGGTTTAAGGAACATCTTAATCTTTTCTTTTTAAAATTATTAGCTGTACGCCAGAGTGTTCGATTATATTAAATTTATGCAAGCCCATGATGCAGACATAAATCGACGAAAATCATGGACGTGTTTGCAGTAATTGCATAAGACGAATGGATCAAATATTCAAATACTGCCCAATTCATCATAATAGAGATGTTACAACCACACAGACATCACAAGCATTCTTATGTATGAGCATAAACGTACCCATTTATCTTAGGCAGTTCAAGATCCCATAGTATCCTATTATCATTTACCAATTTAAATGTGCGTAAAATATTCATAAGAAGACGCTAAGGAATGGGGAGGGAAAACAGCAAAAAGAAGAATCTTTGACGTATTATTGTAAAAGTGGTCTCATGAAATCGCAGACGCATATGTACGGTCTTCATGGTTCAAAGATTATACTACTATATGGTTGGTGTAAGGATGTATAAAATACTCATGAAAATCATTACATCCCTACATAATTTAATGCAAGGCATTACCACTACAAACAATCCTGGGTGGGTAGCTCAAATCTAGGTTTGCATGGAAATAAGAATTCTGTGGCTTTTTACGACTTTGCCATCATTTTCCTCATTGTGACAGACAACAACCAATCCCTTTCACAAAATTGTGACGCATTTTTACAAAATCGTTATATTTGTACAATTTCCACTGGGCGGCTACTCTTTTTAAGTTTTTGAGAATATGATGCCTATTCTATTGTAAAATTATTAAAAACAGCACCATATTAATTAGCTATTAATTACATCAACAATATTTCCTTTCAGATCAACTTTGCATACGACTCAAGTTTCAAAGTATTGTTTTTGAGGTTATTGGTGAACCATAAAAATGATCATAGTATATTAGGTAGTTGAGGTATTATGTCTTTTAGTCTATCCTTGAACGAAGCTTCCTGAAAAATTTCCCTTTCCCATAAACCAAAAGCTATAGCAATATATATCGAGTATAAAATAACTGACAGTTTTTACAGCTGCCGACCAGCTTTCCGGGAGACCTAAAGAGAAAAGGATGGATGCGTATCGTATTATATTATGTTGATCACAAGCGTGAAAAAGTATAATATTATCGAGTTATGTTGATATATTTTCTACATTTGTACACTCGAATACAATGATACACGCGTTTACGTAACTCAAAGCAATGCTTCGCTTCCTCATTAATTGAGCACATTTGTTGTTTTTGTTTACAAGTTTACTTAATCTGCTTCCTCTACCAAGCTCACCTCAGCCATTAGACAAGTACTATTCTTTGTTTCTTTTCAAATCTGTTTTGAAAAAAGAAAAGCGTTTGAGGGCTTCCTGAGAAGACCCCAATGAGCAAAGCTCTTCTTGTTTCAATGCATGATTAATTTTCAGAGAAAACAAAGCTACAAAAACCCATTTTACTGAAGTACGTAATGAAAACAAAAACTGGAAAGAATACTATAATAATCAAATAACCGATCGCAAAATTCACATTGTTTTGCCGTGCTTTTACCGTGGCCATGTAAAAGGCTTACAACAATATGTGTAAAGCACAAAAAGTTACAAGGGCAACGTTCCTTCAATTGAAACATTAGACGGTTCGTGTTGATCATCGCTGCTTGCTGCACACTTGATGTTTTCCTAGTTTCTCATTATTCGATCAACCAAATTTCTCTGAATATCGGTGTCGAATTTCCAGAGAAACTTGAATTTCATTTTTCGAATGGGGCAATAGCGTACATAGATATTATGCCATTACCAACACCACATTCGGTAGAGAATCTCTCTCCCCAGAGGAGAAAGAAAAGAGAAAAACGAATTTCCTTTATCAGGAATCTCTTCTCTTGTCCCTGTTCATTTCACAGTACCAACCATCTGCATACCTACATACGGAATGATTTAAAGCAACTTTTCCAGTGAAATAATATTCGCTGGAAGTAGAAGAAAGCGATCGCTCCTTCACGGAGCAAATGTTTTGTGTTAAATTTGATTCAAGACGTTCGTTCATCGGACCAAACATGCCGATCATGATGCTAATATAAAAGTTTTCCACATAACATCTACCTGAACCCATATCATAATATCATGATCTCGATCTCATTGGGTTTTTTTTGCACTACCATAGCATAAAGAATGATCTGTTAGAAGAGGAAAAAGAGCAAGTATTTGGGATCCGAATACGATTCACTATATTGGCCAGAAACCGTTCTACAAAAAATGTAGCCGCATAAGAATGGTGTTTTGAAAGTGCCGTGTCTAGTCGAGCTATCTAACGGGTTTCCAGAGCTATGTGCTTTCCAGGAAGTAGTTCCATTACCTTTGACTATGGTATCTTTTAAGGTTCCGAAATATGGACAGGCAACATCCGTCATCCAGAGAGATAAAACCGACTTACTCTCTTATTCTTTCCCTCAGTCTCTCGTCAGTATGTAATGCAACCAGCGATGTGAATAGACGCAAGGTTTCCAGGAGTCTCTGTGTCTGTGTGTACACAACTTAATTACAGAAATTGAGATTTCCCAGAATGCTGACTGGAGCAATACATTAAGTACGATCGTGAATTTCGGTATAGGGCCGATTCCAAAAAATAAAGTATAATTCCAGTAATAATGTGTCCCTAGTGCATCGATACAGGCAAAGTACGTGTGATTATCTTTCGGTTACATATGCGTGGTTTTAAATTTTTAAATATTTGCATGCATGCAAACACGTATGTAAAGCATTTCTGCCATGCAATCGTGCCTCTTGTATGTATAGCACCATTTTCCACGAGATATTTCCAAGATACATGCGATATCATCATCACTATCATGCTTACTTATGTTATACACTTACCTTTACTTTGAACTCACTACTTTAATAATTTTAGGCATTTTTTGCGCTATGTTACTACTACTAATCCTAGACAAAGTTAAGTACACTTTCATCCACCTCCTCCTTTCTCGCTCATTTTACTGTATTCTCATGTGGCTCGTGGGTGAATAAATGCTCAACCGAAAAGTCCAAGAATTTACACCTGCCTGGTTGGAATTCACCATTATTCCCCTCTCTGTTCTACCTACTTGCGAACTACATGCATTGCATTATTGGTTCCTGAGAAAAGAAGAGAGAGAAAAAAACCAGCAAGCATTCCCGTTTTTTTATGTGCTTAGATTTATCTTTCCTCATTCCATGTTTTGCCTGCTGTATTATTGTCACTTTTTTACCCTCTTCATCTTCTCCTCAACATGTTTTCTCTCTGTCAAATAGCACCTTTATGGTAGGCTTCCTCTGCATAAAAAGAAATGTTGTACATTGCATTATCATATTATTATCTTGACTGCTGCTCCTACACCTAGTAACCATTTTCCAACGTGGTCGTAAAAATACTATGGAATTCATCTTCATCATTATCACGCACAACCTATTTATTTATGATATGTACATCTATTTGTGTGCACACCAAGTTTAACTATTTTACTATCTAATCAAATAAAAAACAGTTCATTTGCACTTGCACGCATACATGCATTCATTAGAGTGTTCGTTCATATAAAGAAATACAGTCAAGAGATAATCACAGTGTGGACCGTAGTATCATAGCAAAACATGAAAGTGTGACTCCCTCATCATCAGTATCATCATTTGAAACAAGAGACTTGCTGTTGCTGCTGCAGGGAAATGCAGTGGTCATTCCAATATCGTCATAATATCATTATTATTAACATGTTTTTTTTTCTTTGTCGACATGTACGTGCTTAAAAGCATACACCATGAAGTCAACCCATGATGCTCTAGAATTCAGTAATGTGTGACGGATGGGGATTCCACAATTCCAACATCACCATCGACACTACTTTTAGGACTAGGACTCATGATGTTCATCTAACTTTGCAGGCAGGCAGACAAACGTTGTTGTGTACATAACATTAGTCCAATATCACACGATTTATGCTAGACATATCAGACGTAACCCAAACACCATTCTATGCAGTGAGCAACATGGTTTAAGTGCTTATCTCAGTTTGTTGTCGTCGTATCGTACGTAATTTTTAATTTATCATATCAATAATATCGCCATACAAGTCTCTTTAAAACTTAGGGGCAGTGTTAGTATGCAATACATAGTTGCTAGTGGAATATCCGTGTGTGGAGATGATGATGATGATGATGATGACGATGGGAAAGATACCTATAGGTAGTAATGACATCCTTGACAATGAATAAAACTGCTCATTCATGCAATCTGCGATAGTATATTCATTCATGTATGTAGTAAAAAAATACATTCATTCATCTCTACGTACCGCGGTTACTATAGAATGTAAAACTCTATTTCTGACGTTTAAACACGGTATGGCAGCTTCATTTGGCTTGAATAACTAATTCACACAAAGCTGCGTGTGTGTATGAGAGATATGATGTATGAATGAATGCATGCTTTTTTGGAGATCATTCTGAAAGAAGTGGAAGCGTGTGCCAAAACACGTTAAGTAGGGCAATGAATTCATTCTTGGACGAAGTCTGATTTGGATTTTTACATACTTATTTTACAACAACACGGCATGAAGCACCACACTGTGTAACTTGGAATTGCTAATAACATTGCTAATATTTCTGCAGAAAAAAGTACCAGGAAAATACAGAGAGTACTATGAAATAAGCCGAAGGAATACCTGTTTAACGTCAATAATATAGCCATTATTTATGAGAAATGTGAATTTTGCATTAATGCATGAAATTTCGGGGAAATCGCATGCGGATTCCTGAAATTTTTCTTTATAGCCGGCGGAAGCTGGTAATTTACCAAATAATTTACTACAAAGGTCCAATAAGATCAGAATCTGTCTGATTTGCGTGTACAGGTGCACGTATAAAATTATCTTCGTGTTTAGCTAGGGAAATTTTCTTTGTTGATCAAAAGATAACCTATAGATATTATGCACACGTAAAAGTCTACATCGTTATTGCAAATTTGCACATAAAAATTTAGTAGTTTAGTCTCTATTTGATAAAACATACATATCCGTGTACCTTTATCTAATTCTGCTTGTTGAGTCTCAGGAAGCCTTTAATTATATATTACACATTTAATATTGCTGGAATTCTGCTTAAAGCATCAGCAAACTATTATCATAATCCACGAATTTTGGACCATCGTTGTAGCATGATACATAAATCATTTTAAAATCTTTTTTGGAGAAAAGGTTTAGTCTATTCCCAATCCTGCGAAAATGCATCGTATTACACCTTCAAACAAAATTATTGTTTATAATCTGCAATATTCATAAATAAAATATAGTGAGGTGCACAGAAAAAATCAACATAAGGCACACAAAATTTGTAGGTTTAACAAAAGTTAAAATACCATCAGATTAAAGGATGCAGTAGCATGTCTTTTCCAGGATATACTAAAGATAACGATGGGAATTTTCTCGTTTGCTATTTCAGTTTTTTTCTTTGATTCTGACTCATCTAAGCACCGGTTTCTCACTCAACTAATTGAGATAAGTGAAAAGATAAGTTCAAATCTTCTACGCGAGTGAATTGGACGCATAATTCCAGTTTTAGTTCAGTTTTACGTACGTAATACAGATTACATTTTTACAGGATATACGCGTAACCCGGAACTAGGTTGCCGGATTCATGGAGTGCGACGTTTACCATAGTTCTATCAAAAATCTTTGACTAAATACTAAATATTATGGCAGGAGACGATGACTTGGACATAATAAAATATTATCCGCGTAAATAGAATTGCTTGCAATGCGTATCGGCGTTTGATACAAATTCTGCAGCATTGTATTCAAACGTTTACGTAAATAGCTCCGTGATAGTAGAAAAGTAAAGGTATAGCATTTCTATGTATATCTAGTAAAGCCATGGTACATGAATTTATGCTGAAACGCTTCACTGATTTTCATCACAAAGTAGGGTGAACTTAGAACCGCTTATCTTCATCGCTATGAAAAACCGCACACAAAATACGCGAATGAGCTGTTCCAGTGGCTTCACAGCTAAGCTCTCGCACGTCGTAATTTAAATGCTTAATCTGCTTTAATTGTTATTCGGCTGTCATGAAGGATTGCGAACTGTTCACAATTCTGACAACGACTCTTTTTTCACTTCATTCTGCGTATTCGTCGTCATCATCAGAATATGCGTGTTCCTAGAAATGGCATTAAGCCCATTTTTTAATCACTCTTTATAAAACAAACATCAGGTGAGCAGTGTACATTCTTTACCACGCAATACAAACTGGTTAGCAAAAATATGAAAGTTTATCTGTTTGTCAACTCTGCTGCACTTTTGTTATTCATGTCGTGTTGCATGAAATGCGAGTTTGAATTTTACCGAATTTGAGCTTCCTTCATGTTATAAAGCGCTCTTCATACTTAACAGCAATATCAGATAACGAATTAGCAAATTTAAACAAACCTCCCACACTTATCGTATTTTAAGTAATAATTGTAATAATGCAATAAAGCGTGACTATCTTACTCAAGCAGAAACTATTTTTGTAGAACCACCACGTGCTTTCTTTTTTCCTGCAAACCAGATGTGGAGACTTGCAGCTTACATGATCACAAGAGACTCTCTATGGCCTACGCACTCAACTCATCAACACACCCGCACCCTGAGGAAACCAGATTCCACACCAATATTGGGTTCAACTTTTTCTTTCAAGTATGAATATTGGCTTATTAAATGACCTTTGTCTTTTTGTATGATTATCCTATCACCTATTTTTAAAAATGCTCCAAATTCTTTCGGCATACGCTACACAAAAAATAGTTTAACGATGTATGTAACACATAATATTATATAACATTTATGTGTTACTGTGTACACAAAAGAATTCTGGGTCCATAGATTGCATTGTGTTATACTTTACATACTGCAGTCATAAACTTAAAATTATTGATTGGACTGATAAATACCTGAGGATGTGGACGCTCTTTAAAAATAGAAAATGTGCTCATTCTACTACTATGCGGTCATGCAGACATAGAGTCCAATAATAGACTATATCTATACATCGCGGCACTTTGATGAACATGACCGATTGGATATTAGTAATATCGCGACTGTGAAAAAAAATCAGCGAAACGAGAAAAAAAATATCATCATGAGTGGACATTCCTGGTAAGTTAAGTCATCTTTCGAAAGTGAGTTGAAGCATAGCATTAGCTACATGATAAAATTTTTTCCTTGAGAATAAAACATATTCTTTTCAGTGTTTTACATTGATTTTCATGTACTTGTATTTCTCGTTCAATGTTGCATTACAATTGAAAATTAACAGGAAAACTACCCTCATATATTTTCGTACATCAGTCGAACATTTTGTTTTTGGTACATAAAAATCAACATTTTCCCCCAAAAGACATAGCAAACTTGTCTGGATTGGTTGGGTATTTGTGATCCGGTAGTCTAGACATTCACTCGTTTGTTTAAAAATACTTGCATTCCTCTATACTGTATTACCTCAACTTATCATAATCATCAGTGAATTCTTAAAGAGTTGGCCCTAACAGCTTTGCAAAGATACTTGAAATACAAGACGAACTTTCCAATATCACACAAGACTACAAATTCATTTTTCACACTGTTCTCAAGAAAGGGCCAAAACCAGTTGAATTTTTGGACTGAAATTTATAAAAAACGGTAGCCTCTATAAAGCCTCTATATGTACATGTCATGAACAGATTTCATCATCTAGTAAGTTCAATCAGGTCGTTGGGAACAATGACAGTATTTTATATTTGAGAAAAATCGTGAGGTGATTCATTAGACTAATGAGTGATACGATACCTTACAATATGGACATACATATGTTTCATATTATTCCACTATAATTCACCCCTCGTGTTAATACTTTTGTTTTTGAGGAAACATCTTCAAGCCAATATGTCTTCTTACGAGTTATTTATTTACTGACTAAACTTGTAAGAGTAAAACATGGCCAATTGTTAGGTTTTCGTCACCGGAAAATTATGTGACCAATAAAAATTTTAAACGAGGAAGAAATATGATAACAATATTATTATTATTATTATGGGGATCATCAGGATGTAATAATGAATATAAGCGTTCTTTGGTTCACTGGCATGTGATACATACTACCCAACCCAGCAGTCGATGAGTTTCAGTTTTGAAGATTGTGGTTTCTACACATATAATCTGTAATAAATAGATGGTTCAGAAACTCCTATAATAAGTAATAGGTGTACGTGCCTAATGTTCCTCTAGCTGCAAGGGAAACTCTAGAGAGAAAATTATTCTCTATCATCACTATTGCTGCTATGATATGTAATATCCACTCACGACGAAACATTTTTCTTGTGTTTGTGTGTGAGGAAAACACAAAATGTAGTGTATATTTTCTTTGAAAGTCTGCTACATCTTAACATATTGCGTGGGAAAGAAAGCCTGCAAGCCTACACACTTTTCGGGTTATAATTGAAAAAAAAAATGAATACACCACTAGATGTGTGGGTTGGAAGAGAAACCTACGACATGTCATAAACACAAAGATGAAATGAGTGTAAATATACCGGTATTGTGAGTCTCCAGAAATTAATAACAATAGTAATAATAACGGAATGTAATGTATGTTATTGCAATTGTTCAATATAGGATTATAAGAAAATTGCGTGGCTTAGCGCAAATGTCTTTTCAAAGGATGTATTGATATATTCGTCACACTTGGCACAATGGTATTGTCAACAAAATAGGCAGCTAACCGGAACTAGCGTGTTATTTTCTTCGATACTTTTTGTCATGATTCCATATCTATTTTAGTAACAAAACATGATTTTCAAACAGACAGACGTATCGTCGTAAAGAGAGCAAGTCGCCAAGCAGCCTGATATATTTTTTTTTCGGAATTTCATCAGGCAGTGAAAGCTAATTTGACCTTCCAACTTTCAAGAAATGTATAAAAGTAAAAGCGTAAAGTTTGTTGTACGACGAATGGTTAATTATAAAATTGTTGCAAATCACTCCGTAAGGTGTTTTACATCTTACCTCATGCAGGTTTACCTTATGCACAATAATGTAACAGTTACACCATGGTACAATGTATACTAATAATGGGCTTAATTATACCATGCGTGGAGACAACCAATGATTTTTTTCACCTTGGGGAAAACATAAATAAATACCTAAATATTAGCCGGGTAGAGCAATGACAGTAGATTAAGTGTACAATGTATACAGACAGTGCGAAAAAAGGAAATAGTAAGAAATCATCGAACTTGTTTTGCTTGTTTTGTCGAGTTTTAAAACGTATGCATAAAATGTCTCTGGATCGATACAGACCGACCGGTAAACATGAATTTGTGGACTCCACAGATCACCAATCTGTCACAGGAAGAAAATTCTGTCTTCTTGGTTATTTTTTTTTGCGATTATTTTCTAATGTTGTCTACAATCGATTTTTAAGCTGAAAAGAAGAGAGCAGAAATACAAAAAACTGGTCAGCGAAGCCAGTTTTCAATTATCATCAAATCACCTGAAGACATCTCATTAAAATACTTATTAATTTATCATTTTGGCCATTAGAGCCAGTCACATAATCTCTGTACGTGTAACATTCTTGTTAAGAGATTTCCGAATCAAGATAACTAAAATGAAGGCCATTTGTTGTTTTGAAATATTCTCCGAAACTCGTAAAACTAGTCGTTTTACAAGTCAAAAGTGACAACTAATGCCTGTAGAGTCCACCATAAGAGGATTAGTATTTGCCCAACAAGTACATACAAATACAAACAACTTAAAATCTTTGAGCTCAAAAATATCTCGGTGATCAATACTGAATATTCATCTTCATTGCGAAAAAAAGCCTCTTTCTTCCAGATCAATGCTTGGACCGATATGCAGACACTACCATATATTTCTGATACTACCTACTTAAGGCTACGAAAGTTGAAAGCATTTAACAGTAACAATATTAATACAAGCAAATACTAGCTGCTCATAGAACACCGTAAATTAGCTTGATATTTCACTCACATACAAATCATATAGGAATTCTGCGCAAGTGATACCGGGAGAGCAAGTATTGTCCTTGTCATTTTTATCACATCAAGCTTGCCAATAACCCGTTATCATTTAAAGTCTTTTGAGATTCATTGGCGTGAAATAAGTATCCAATAGAATAAATGATTTTGGGAACTCCCCTTGAGCTACAATTAGGATCTCTAATTAATTTCGAAATTGAAATGAAACAAAAGGTTGGCTTTCACTTTCCTTTGTATAAATTACAAAACAAAAGTCGATTGCCTTACGAGGTGTTTCCGTAGATAATAACATGCTGATGCAATACAAGTGAACAATAATAAATCGACACACGGCATAGCTATAGTACCGCATCTATTCGTTCCACCATATGGATCCATCCTGTGTAGAAAAGAGAACAAAGAAACATCCCATTTGAAAGTATGAAAAGTACATTTGTGAAAATCACAAGGTTTCACTTCTACAGAACGATGGTTTTCCTCATAATATCGACCTGTGTGTCATTTATTTTAAAATCATTTATATTTTGCATTCATTTTTATCATTTTTTGGAATAATATTACCGACGTATTTAAAATGTGTACACTTTTTGTTGACTGCTCAATAAAGAAAGCTTGGGATATTAGTTGACAGCTAATCTTTGCATTTTTATTGTTCAAGTCAAGGTCAGAAATCATACCCGGTAAAAGAAGATAGGAAAAATCAGTTTATGCCGTCTCTTTGTGCCCCAAGTCGTAACCTAATAGTCCTTTGTACACTATCAATTATCTAAAAAGTCATTGTATTTCCCAGTTGGAAAAGTTTTACAACTTAAAAATTTGCAAATATCAACAACAAGCGGAAATCACAAAATGCGGACAAAGGAAATCACAAAATGCGGACAAAGGAAATCAATTCTAAGAAGAAATAATTGCTGTCAACATCATATCAAGTCAACATTATGTTCCAATCTTCTCCAGATGACAGTTGTAACAAAGCATATTCTTCGAACTGTTGAGCAAAACAAGATGAAACTGGGTAAAGGAATGAAAAATAATTAAATTCCTAAAGAGAAGGAATCGTCAAAATGAACGTTATTATTTATTCTTTAACTACTACCCAGCTGCCGTATCATCATATCAGCAACCATATAAAATCATTAAATTGTGATCTACATGAACTTTGCTTATTTTCCTTGAGCGGCTTTTTAAATACATACTCGACAATGTTTCAAGCACGCTGTGCTCTGTTCTGTACTCTGCGAATCAGTGATGTGAAAGGTTTTCTCAATATCAGCCTCTTCAGCACTGGTAAAAACATTGTGATGTTGTAATACTTGTAATCGTATTAATTTTCTTTTGATTTGAAAAACCATCCAGATGCCTAATGAATAATATACAACTAGAAGCAATGATTATGTAATTTTCGAACATAACAACATGCTAATACAATAGTCTAATAGTTATTGCTTTCGCTTATTACATGAGCATTTTCTGCCACTTTATATATTTTCCGAATAAGATGGAAATTACTACTGGAATGAATTTAGACAAACTTGAAGACCCTGTCACCATATAATGCAATAAAGATTATGAGGCGACATAGATATGTGACGAGCATGTAATAAATGTTTTCGATAAGTGTTAACACTTAAGAGACCTTATCTCTGAAAAAGAAACTCTTAGAAAAGGACAAAAAGTTAGTCTCGTGTACACGCGCTTTAAAGCTTTGTACTCTCTATCAATTAAAGACGACGAGTGCATTTAATGGAATTTTTATGCCATGTTTGGTTCAAGGAAAACAATTTTCTACCAAATGTATGTATTTACGAGTAATCATTTATTTATTATGTATTAGATAATTAGATATTACATTTGTTCATGTCAATAGAGAAAACGAAAACACATTTTTATTTAATTACCTTGATCCATGATGATTTTATTTGCGTTGGAAGAGAGAATTGACTTCCAAGATGGTTTATGGTGCTACGATGACGATGTGCAACTTTACAATTATTCAAATGTTAAAGCATCAATGACTCAAGTGCAATAACATATTACGCAAAGTGAAAATTGCAGTTGAGATATCTTATGCAGTTTTTAAAAATTGTAGACAGTAGGAAGCGTAGTGCATTTACACATTGCAGCCAACCAATGAATTTATCTATCGATGAGTACTGAAGTGCAACGTTCGACCTTGAGCTCTGAATTCATTATGAACTTGCCAATTATCATGATTGATTACCTCTGATTAAACCTGAGTATTTATATTTATCAATCAAATATTATTTTTACCTATAGGCTTTATTGAATTGTTTCAATATGACGCACGACATTCTTTAAATACCATCAAACCACTAGGAATTATTGTATTCCATGTATGCACTAAGAATTTGATTGAATGTTAAAATCAAAAATCGTATTCACCTCTCATGAAAAACCACAGCTTCCAAAACTCGAAAACTGAAAATTCTAAAAATAAAAACAAAACGCATATAATAAATGATTAAATTCGCAAAAATTACTCAAACGAAAATTTGTACTTGAAAGTACTGATTGTACAGCTAGCAAACAAGGATGAAAAGCCCCTACGTTAAAAATTCCACTTTATAAGGTAAGCAGTACTGACATAATGCACAATCTACTCATAGATATGCATGTATGCTTACAGCACCAACTTTTTGCAAGAAAACTAGTGATAAAGATAAGATTCTACAGACAAATTGAGTGTTATCGCTTTAAGCTACTGAATCAGTAGGGAATTATGTAAAATAACTGTCATTTGTAATGGTTCCAGTTTCGTAGAAACCAAAACAGCAAAAATATTTTTGTGAAGCTTTAGTTGCTCTTTTGCTTAAATACATCAAGTAGAGTCTAGCACCTCATTTGCTTTTACATCTACATACAATAAAATCATTCGGATTTCATCATCAAAGTAAGGGTCACAATACAATCAAGATGTGTTCATTTATACTGCGTGAAACAGAAAGACCGGTGCGGCTCTGACAAAGTTTGCCACATGCAGTGAAACTTTCTAACAAGATATCACACTTCCCAAAAACTAGAAAATAAATAACACATGAAATCACATTTGTCAACCAAAAACTTGGTTCAAAAATGTTTAAAAAGGACACATGCTATGCATGATGTTTGCTCATCCACTTCTACTGAATGGTTTGTTTGTGCATTTAAAAACTGGGTGATTTATTTTATGTTGGCTTTTAGCACACATAAACGAATGCTGGATTATGTTAACTCGCGCCTGGTTTGGTGAATGTTGAACCTGCATAAAAGACAAAAGATACAGAAAATGACATACAAGAAACAAACAGATCAGTCAGGTAATGGGTAAACTGAAACTCCCAGATTTGAACTGGTTGACTTTATATGACTTACTTTTACAGCTTACAATTAGTACATTCATGGCCATGAAAGCTGAAGGACGGTAAGCTAAATTAGGTTTTATTATTATTGTACGAAAAAAACAGTACCATTTTCGAACACTAGTGTCTAAATATCTCTGAAATTAGAAATGCTATAAAGCGCTTACTTAATACAGACATCGATCAGTGATCAGTGAAATGGTTAAGCAAATTAATGCTTCAAATATGAGAAATTCCATATAACCATAGGGAATACCGGAGAAAAAATTAATAATTTTAAAAGTGAGGCAGATTTTGAATCTGTATATTTTTATGAATTCTTTGCATAGTTTATTGGATTTGGACTGGAACGGTAAACACCCCCGACTTATCCTAGATCAAGCAAATGTGTGAGGTTTTAGCCAATGCCTTACGAGGGTGGTCCCCTTCCCACACTACTATGAACCATCATTGAAAAAAAATTGTGCTTTTACGTGAAAATTGTGAAGGCGTTTCAAAATCGAAAGTTCTTTTTTCGAAAAAATTACATTTGATATGATAACTTCTGAAAAAATCGATTTCTCGAGACTTTTTATAGTTTTTGTATACGGCTTTAGTTGTGACTGTAACTGCAAGACTGCAAAGTAGCATAATAATAATAACATACAAAAGAGATCTTAAGCGACATTTTCAGGTTTACAATTAATGTAGCATTTTACATGTTTGCTGAGTTGCTTGTCACATATATTTGAGATTATGAAATCAAGAAGAACAAAATTATACTTGCTATGATAATGCAACTGAAATCATCTTATTAATTATTTTTAGTGGATTTCACGGCAGTGGCAACAGTCGAGCAAGACATTCATGGCAAAGGACGTGCTAATAGTTCTTCCCCATTCTTCTTGGAAGAAGAGTAACATTTTATAGAGCATGACAATATGCAAATTTTCTAGAGTAAATTCCCACAAATGGTCCTGACTTCAACTAAAACTAATATCCTAAATACATTTTTTATGTTTATTAGCATCCTTCCTTCATAGTAACTGAATCCCACGTTATAAGAAATTTGTGTTTGCAAAAAACAAAAGGGGCATGATTAATAATTAAGCAATAAAAAAATAATGTCAGCATGCTTGTTGATGAACAAACTGGTCTTTTACAGAATTTCTTGAACGAATTTTCATATTAACGAAATATCGTCATTATCATATTAACTGCTTAAAGATGGGATCATGTCTTCTTGTGACTTAATTTGAGATTTACAAGCAAAAATGAAAGAGAGTAGGGCTAAGAGAAAGGGATGTGGATGTGATAGTTCAAGAAGGCAGGGAATGTTCACGCCAAGCACGGTAGCCAGCCAAAAGTGGCTGTTAACATAAACATGAAAAGAGGAGCTGCATAATTGCTGCAGCAGTTATAGCGGCCATGATAGAGAAAAGTAGCATAAAAGAAATGGAGACGTCATTCTACACAATTAATTACTTACAAAAGTTGCTATTCGAGTCATTTCCATCCAGAATAACTGACCAATAAATTATTTTTTAGAATGAAAAAGAAACACAATGCACCAGTTGGAATAATAACCCTGCTCATTATACAGATTTTAACACTACTGCTACCCCTACAACAGCTAGGCAGAGAAGTAGTTTCGCTTCTAGTCTAGTCTCTTGTTCGCTTGCAGAAATGATGTAAAAAGCATCAAGATATCCTTCGCCTTCTTCCACTCGGCATGTAGATTGTATTTCTTAATAATCATCTTACTGCTTCTTTGGATGATAAAAGGAGATAACAAGGTGATGATGACTTATGTAATGATACTAGTGAAAGCCCGTTGACGTCGACGGGCCCAAAAAAACTACCCCCAATCCTAAGCTATAAACTGAAAGGTTCCCT
>JAQIXW010000040.1:0-68581 GCA_034700685.1 Willowsia buskii | reverse complement strand
GAATTTTTGAGTCTGACTAAATTGCTTCCCTGTATGCTCTCAAGAAAGTAACTAGAAACAGCTTGTATAATATTTAATTCTTAAACTAGTTTCAAATAATGCCTGTTCCCAAAGGCAAAAACTTCGTTTTCCATGAACCTGAAAACTCTCGCCATTGTTTTTTTCGTTTACATCAATCTGTTGCATTACATCAAACCAACCATGAGATATTAACCGCAAAAGCCATTTTCATCATCCCATTTCTTCTAACCAAGTCGAATAGTCGTCTATAGTCGAAAAGTAGGCCAAGTGGCTGTACGGAGAAAAGTCTGCAAGGATGAAGAACCTTACATAAATTTTTGCTCTCATATTAAGAGTCTCAATCTCAATCCGCCAGTTCCTTCCAGTAAGTCATTCTTTTTTTCTTTATACTTGATTCGGAGAAATAGAGGGAAAGGGAGATCGCAAATAGAAGTGTGAGGAAGAGATAGATCGGCAAGCCGTCTTGAGTCTTGAATTTACTAATTGGCTTTATGCAAGAAAGATCAGAGGGGGCTTAGAAGATTTCGGAGAATTTCTAATTCATTTAAAATCATCAATCTCACATGGAAGCCGTATAAATGCCGAGTACTGCATGTTTCCAATATGCAATTAGAATAATTAACAAGAACTGCACAACCATAGGAAAATGTGATCTTTACTATTCACATGCTATTTATCTGACTTTTGCGGTGTAGATGATGGTGATATCCCGCATTTGCTTTTAAAAGCATTAATCTTATCATCATCACATTACATCTATGACTGTCACATAGTTTCGGGCAAGCTTGCATAAACACATAATGGTTTTGTTTTTCTCACTGCGTTTCATTCCTCTACTCGCTCCTTTCATCGTCACTCGCTTTAGCCTATAAACGCTATACATGTTTAATGAATGCTACATCTAATTCTTCGATGAAAACAAATACTAACAAGAGCACTAACACACACACATTCACATGCATACTCACAGAGAGGACGTAATGACATTAATAAAGTTTCCTATTCATTTACTGCTTACCTTTTCGCGGAAATTATCCTTGCACGCTTCGCTCACTTTTCAAGTAGAACAAGAGCTGCTTTTCCCTTAGATCTGTAATAATTAGAGTATCTTCCTGGGAATGCCCGACGCAAGCAAGGAGTGTAACGCTGTTCTGGATATAAGTTGACCGTTAATTTGGCCGTCGTCGTAGCACTAGATCGCAAACAAAGCGGAAAGAGACAGGCAAAGTGGGAGATGATGACACTTTTTGCTCAAGGAAGCAATCAAGTAGAAATTATGCAATACATACAGTAAAAGAAGTTGATGACGATGAGAATAATGAATTATCTTGTCTCTGTCACTTTCTCTGAAAAGTTGTTAGCAAGACTAGTGAAGTGTTGCAAATTCGCTTGAGAGAAATATAGCTGAAACTGTCATAAGCTTTATTTCATTATCTCAGTGTAATTTAGTTATTTGCACATTGCTCGGACCTACATGAATTGCTCATAAAATGTTGAAAAGAAGATGCAAGTAGTAATGTCATAATCTCCACAATTATCACAATAAATATGTCTACGAAAATCCCGGGTGTGAGAATAAACCATTTTGAAATAATGCACCAATGTCTTACTTTAGAGAGAGTTACACATTTTTGCTATTAATGTTGACAAAAATTAGAGATGACTTACATTTCTACAGAAAAACGTTGCAAAAACAAAATTGGTCCTTGTTATTTCATACCATTTATAAGTACAAAGATGTTTTACAGGGGCGAAAAGAGAAAAATCATATTTCCTCAACGTTCTTGCCACACACAATCTGAAATTTGACAGTTATAACTGGGCAATAATACTAAAACGGGAAGTTTCATTCCCATTTTCTCCAATTCACAGTCACAACTGAAATTTATTATGCCTTTAATTCTCTCACTTCCACTCGCTAGATTTCCTCTCTTGCTTTCCCCCGCTGTAAGCTTCAACAGACAACAAAAGATCTCGCTCTTTTTTCCCAAAAAAAGTAGGAAAAATGTAGAACGATAGCAGAAAAAGCAGACACAGCTATATGGCGCTGCACCACGCCATCAGACGCAGAGTTGCAGTTGCATGTATAAAAACTTGCCCACTTTATACTGAATTCTTTTCACATTATTTTTTCTTCTGCTTTTGTTCCATCACTGCACTGATTTTAGTCTCACATTAGACAAGAAAAATCAATCATTTGTAAAAGTTTCTGCTTCCAATGTATTTTTGTGAATAAATTTTTTGCAATATATTTGTTTTAACTCTACACACTATTATCAATATTTCACTTCATTAGTCTTGAAAAGAAAATATGAAACTTGAAAACTATTCCAATAATATTCCCGAGATTATATACGGTCGCACTAATTCATTCTCACTAATTTGGCAAAAATACTTTCTTTTGAATGTAGTGTTTTAGGCTATTGGTTAGGTATTTGTAAGCAAGATGAAGTGGCTAAAACACTGCAATAATAATTTTCTGTACTTTTTTTGCAGCCAAACAAATAAAATTTGTATAAGTACATCTACAACTCCTGCTACTGATGAGTATGCTTCTCTAGAAAGAAAACCCCCAACGAATCTAGCAAACGCTCAGGGTAGACTGACTTTATATCCGGAGAAGGCAGACGCTTTTTTACTTTGTTGCACAATCTAGCAAACAAAACGATGAACAGAGCGCGACAGAGAAGGAGAGTAAGGGAACATGAGGAAGCCAAGGTAAAAGTGTATTTAAGATGGATTGAATGAAGTGGAGGAACAACTAGTTGTGATGCCGCTGCTCTTGGGGAGTGTTGCATATTTCGTGCATTTTTCTCTCTTCTGGAGGGAAAGAATACGCTAAGTTAGTAGGAGTCGAAGAAAAGCAAGCAGCACCGTAGTTGCGTACACATGTAGCAATAGTAGGAATAATGCTGAGAGAAAGCGAGAGGTAGAGGGAAAGTGAAAGAGTATTATTATTATTATGAAAGTAGCAAAGGAAGAAAGAGGGACAGTAGTGCTTTGACGGTGGTGAGAGCAACGGAGCGCAGATGTAAAGCTTAATGCTCACACATTGAAATTTTTCTTAGTCAAGTGGGCATGTAGGTAAAGAAAGGAAAATAAAAGGATGGAGAAAAAGAGGCTTTTTGTTGTACTTTTTTGTATTTTGAATGCATTCGTATTATAAATAATAATAAAAATAAGAGTTATTTAGTATACACGCACTGTTGAATGCAGTTTTGTACTAGATGAAGTGTGTGGCGTGAGTTTGTAGGAGCCGGGATTGTTTTTTTGATTTGTGAGAAGTGGCAGGGAAAGAGAAAAATAGAAGTGATTTACTGCTCATGAGTTTGTATGTCCGCATGTATGAAAGAGAAAGTTGTGAGAAAGGTGAAGAGCTTCATGAATAGGTATGCAATTTTTTGTGTACTGGCGGTAATAACGAAACAAAATAACGGTTAGGGTTTAGTTCTAGAAAATATTCTTATATGATGACCAGGATTTACATGAATAGGGCATTATGTTGTAGTAGACTTCCTTCCTGTATGCGCTCAAAGTATTTATATTAATAATGAATAATATTCATAAATTAATTAATGAGGATGGCACACAACCCTCTTTGTGTAGCTCAAGCTTTCGAAAAATAATTTTAATGATGAAATTGTCCCATTGAATGCCCAAGTTGCCAAAAATAGGAAATTTCGAATTACGGCTCAATGCAAATGGCTGTAATTATTACAATTAACATAACGTCCATTCGTGCAGATTATGGAAATGTTAATGGTAAAACACAACACAAATGGCAATAAAAATTTTAGGAGAGTTTATTGCTTTCCATGAAAAGAAACCACGCTTGTGAGGGTCAATGATTTAGAAATGAATTCAACCCCGACATCTATTTCTGTTTTACGGGAAAGTACTTTTTTCCCTAAAATTTCGCAAGATGTCTTGCCCTGTACCATGTGTAGGGAAAGTTTAGACAAAAATAATAAGTATGTTTTCCCTCTATAGGTGGCGTGGGAATAGCTTTGGAGAAAATTGAAGAAGTCTCTGTTTGTTTTGAAGTTCTGTTTATAGATTAAACACCCGAATCACAAGATACAAAATTTCATTCTAATACATTTTTCACGTAGGAACACAGTTTTTTATAAGTTTTACGAAAAGAAAGTGCATTAATATTAACCCAGTGAGAAATTATTTGGGATTTTGAAATATTTAGGTTTCTAAATTAACTATTGCTTTATCTTCACTTGTTACGCGTGAGTCCAAACCGTTGTCATTCCCACTAATTAAGTTGCAACCCACTTAAATTTACAAAGAAACCGCACTAACTCTAATTATCTCCAAGGACAACTGAGGAACCGTTTTCTTTGGTGACATACTTCCAGCACATTATATAAAATTTTCATCATGTTGATAACTCACGACTCCCAAGATCACATGCTTGAAAAACATGACAAGGACAGCTTTACTTACCTGTCCTTGCCCCTCCAGCAATCATGTTGTCTCCGAGGACAGTAAATATCCTTCATTTCAATCAATTGAACTTTTAAAAGTAGATGAAGCTAAAGTCGTAAAACATGTCTTACACCGTTTGTGGAATTGTCTAGTTGAAATTGTATCCACATGATAGTAGAATGTAGTAGAAATTTAATGTCGGTATATGTGTAGCATATTTTATGACACATTTGGGGCACCCAATACATCCTTACATACTAGTATTTTTTATAAGTACAAAGTACCTTTCACACATAGAATAAATATATCGATTTTAAAAATAATTTATGGTGGTACTTTGCGCTCAAAATATTGCAAAAGTTTAGGACGAATGCGCTTTTACAAGTAAACAAAAGAGTTTCCAATTTCACCGCTCATGTTCTCCCTTTCTCCCATCTATTGAATTAAATTCATAACATGAGTGTACTTGCCTCCAGTGGTAATACATACCCAGAAAGCATAAGTATTCTGTATGCTATCTTCTAGTGTCAACATCGATTCATATACTTATTAATGTAGCCACGTATGTAACAACGACGAAAGCATTTTTGTCAGAATGGATATTCATTTGTGAAGGAAAATAGTGATCTTGTGGTGGTACGGGTAGGTAGGTTGTCTGGTACCAAACGCCTGGGCCGACCAAACAAAAGACTAATATTCTCAATATACTTCGTATAGAACAATTTAGCAAATAAATGGGATGTAACTGAAATGATTCATGAAATCATCTAAAACGTGACATGAATCGGTGGTTTATTTTTACCTGAGAAAGCTTTCTTTAAAAAAATAACGAGGACGTTGCTAAACAAAAGGGGTAAAAGGATTGTTAAGGACAACGGTCTTGGATATATCCATGCACCCTCTATATTACATTTTATTTATCCAACGCAAGTGAGTTTGAAGTTTTCAGTTAATGTTTTATATTTTTGGAGAAACTTTAGAAACCTATATATGTGACCAGAAGACTGACAATATTTTTAATAAGATGGGCAGTCAGCTGCAAAGGAAGAAGTAGCAATAGTGTTTACCCTCACAAGGATGTCTTACAGACAAGAAATAACCGCAAGCTCATTTAAAGTAAAAGTTTATGTTAACTGTGTACAAACGGCTGGAGAAAGTGGCAGAAGTCTGGTTCGTTATTAAACGGAAAATGAGATCACGCACACCTTTTTTAAAGAAATGATGTCAGGTTGCAGGTTCGAATAGGTTTTTCCAGAAACAAAGCAACTCTTCAAATAAGTAGTGGAAGTGAGTAGAAGATAATAGTTTTCATTCACCCGTGTCTTTGTTGTGTTGGTGGATGATAGTGTTTTTCTCTTTTTATGATGGTGAATACAAAGAACACATATCGCAAAGAGAAAGAGTGCGAGTCACACACTCACCTACAAATCGAAATGTTTGGCGTTTTCTTTCTTCGTTTCTTCTCTATTCATACATACAGGAAAAATATATCCAATTTAGAAATTGGACTTGAAAATTTTCTCCTCTCGCTTTTTTCTTCTAATGAACCATGACACAAGTTGAAATTGAATGATTTTCTCTGGGAACGCTTGTGGCAGCATATACATAAAAAGTACGTCGTATAGCTAAAAATATAGTGTGGCAGTGCTACGTATCAGAACGATGAAGTTTTAGGATTGTGGTGCTATAATATTAGTTTGTTTGATAGGAAAAGGAAACTGCAATTTAACTTGAAATCACACAAAAAAACTACCTACCTCCACGTACGATTATCTACCAATACCATAGCCATGCCACCGCTACCCGTTCTCCTCTACACTGTGGTCTGATCTGGTCTCTCAGGTTTTTAGATAGAGAAAAACTTTACGCTTCAAACTGTTAGACAGCTTTTAGTAGTTTTAAGATAGTTTTCTTCTTGAAGAGGAGAACAATAATAAATTTTGTATGGAGCATAAATATTCCTTCTGACTGATTCAACGAGAAGAAGAAGAATAGTATTGAGAAGAGTCAAATAATACATAGTAGTGGTAGCATGAATGGTTTTTTCTTCTCTTTTCCAACCATATAATCTGAAATACTAAAGTGGTCTAGAAGTATGTATGAAACGCGTAGTCATAATACCATCTAGAGTATGCATAAAAGTAAAGTAGGTTGAGAAGGAGTAGTCGTTTGAAACTGATTCTTCTCGCAGATTTTACATCGGATAGAATAGATTCTCCCTTTCAGTGCTCTAAGTTTTGTTTTCAAACTTGAGACTACTACTACACCTCCACCACCACTTTCACTACCAACCAAACTCTTCCGCTTTTTCTATGAGATGCCAATTTTTTTACTACTACATCTTCTGCTTTAGCTTGTTTGTTTGTTTGTTTGCAAAAACTTTCTCCTCAGAAGATAGGAACAAGTTAAAAGAGAAAGGAAGAGAAAGACAGAAGTAGGTAGGCTGCCGAACTTTTGAATTTTTTCGGCTGACATAATAATACATTCATACAATCCATCCTTCTTCGATGTTGTTGTTGTTGTTGTCTTGTTTCTCCCTTCTGAAATATTTTTAGGTGGGCGCACAGCCTGTGAGTCACAGGACCGGATAGATTGGTAGATTCTGCTCTTTTTTCTGAGTTGTGTGTAATGTATTTTACATTGATTTTGACTTAAGAAGAACAGTGAGTTGATGGTAAATACATTTTTAAAAGTGTATTAATCCAGATGATATGGTTGTAAGGATATACTATCATAGATAGTAAGAAATATACAAAACGAAGATTACGCTCACGCAGGGTATACGTGTGATTGTCCATGTTAAAGAAGGGAAGACAAAACGAGCGGTTTTTTTTTCTCGAATAAAAAATGTGCCTTTTGTAAATGATCACAGAATGGTGGGTTGTATGTTTTGGATATTGCTAAAGTAGAGCACACGGCACGTTACGCGTATGTTGTGATTCCGCGAGATTTATTTATCGCAAGTTTATTTTTCTTTTTGTTTGGCAAAGTGACTTTGGTTAGAAGTAGGAGAGCAGTAGTAGCGAATCAAATTTGCTTTCTGTTGATTTTCCTCTTGGAAAATTCTACTCATTTTGGGTGGTTGTAGCAAAAAAAGTATTTGTCTTTGTACATGACCAAAAAGATGAGGTGAGTATAAAAATGGTAATCCGTCCGGAAATGAGTATTAGGAGATAGCATCATGATCACCACTATGTAGTATTAGTATACTGAAAGTAATGCATTGTAAGTAAGTACATGTAACAAAAAAAGATGATAACAGTAAATGGACTTTCTCTCTCGCCATTTAGTGAGTAAACCGGCTATGTTCTTGTATTACTAGGTATAATACGTATTTGCAACGCCAACTAACCTCATATTCATTCGTGTTGGTGGTAGTAGCACCGACAAAAAAAAAACTCACTAGTTTTTTTTATATTTCTTTAGACCTCTGTGTGCTCCCTGTGAACTGTACTTTATTTATAGTAGACAAGCATGAGGAGAGAAAATAGTAATGAGTAAAATGAAAGGGACGATGATGGTCGAATCAACACAGTGAAAACTTTTACTTTTCATGTATTTTTCTTCTATCTTCAACTTTTTTTTTCTTCTCGTTCGCATCTGAAAGGTCCACAACATTATGGCTAGCTCTCATGTTTCTGCCTTCCTTCACCCCTTTTCCCCGTCAACTCGTTTTTTCCTCTTTACTGGTGGCACTGACCCCACTACCATAATAATAATAATGTGAGTGAGTGAAGAGGAAACATGTGAATGTGAGATGCTTCGTTGGCTGGCGTGGCCCACTCTAGAGGTTCGTCTCGTTCCATTCTCGGAGAAACTTTCAAAAAGCAAAATGTTGAATGTGTATGTGCCGCTTGCTGCTACATTTACAAATAAATAAAAGAAAGAGTGCGAGAGAGAGTTTGCAATCAGAGCTCTTTAACGGTCGGTTTCAAGGGAGCGTTTTAGCCGAATCTCCTCTTTCAAGTTCTTCAAACCTTAATTGAAACGATAACTCACGGGGAGCGCAACAAAACTGTCAAGACAAAAGTTGGACAGTGGCCCATTGAAATTATGTTCCTCTCCTCGACTGATGCTACTGCTGCTACACACATACAGCCAAAATGCCTTTTTGCCTTTCACTATTTCTATATTCTACCACATTTACACCAATGGACTTACGACCTTCTGTAGTTCTCTATGTACTAGCAGAAAATGTAGAAAAATATTCCTTCCTTAGTGTATGCCCATGTACATGGATAACATTAGTTTTAACTGTGAGAGTCTACGACGAGTAGTGGGAGGGTGCCACTCTGGAGTTTCTAGTGAAGTGAGTAGAATTAACGCTGTGTAATATAAGCCTGTATCAACATTCCTCACGCTTAACCAATATTACTTCTCACCGCCACTGCTGCTCCAAGATTAGGCAAAGACAGAAGTGCAAGTGTGTGTATAGGAATCCCGTTTACTCCATCTGCAAATAATGTCCTGGTCTGTAGCCTCGGTCAAATATGAATTTTGAGATGTTTTAAGAGATTTTTTCTGCTTTCCTTTGCAACTTTGGGGATTTTAGAAGTTACAAGAGTCGCAGTAGAGTTCCTTGTCATTTTCAAAGAACTTCCGCGATAGTTGGTGTCACACGGTTGGATACATTATGCTGGACTGCTATTTAGTATATTTTTGTCATTATTACATACCACTCTTAATATTATTAGAACTATTACTCTGTACGAGAAGAAGGAGGGAAAAACCTTTGTGCGCTTAGCCGTAGCCCTTTCAGCTACTTTGTTGCGGTGATATCCAGATAGTTTATTGCTAAATGAAGCCAGAAAAGAAATCAACTTACATACCTAGCTTATTCTTGCATACTTATGTTAGTTAATTTAATAGGAATTTTCCATTTTATTTTATTGTATTTTATTTTACCAGTCGTGGCAATGCAAGTGGCCATCATCAAATCTTTAAGGAATGGATTTGGTTTGCCATTGTATTTAACAAACATATTTCGAAAAAGTATGTTTTTCTAGGCTTCTTCTTAAAGGAAATTTTATCCTATTATTCCTATTTCATATATCAATGTGTCATCGATGTGGTTTTGAATGGCCTCTTAGAACGGTCTTGGTCTTGTCCACGTTTAAAAGTACGTCGCTTGTAACACTACTACTGTGAATGTGTCTTTACAGTGAGGCCATTGGAATGAGTATTAAAAACGATCCAAAATGGTGGTATCATTATTGTCCACACATCCACATGACACGTCATCCTATCCTATATGCTCTGTCCTGTTTCAGGAGAGATAGTCACATTCATTGTCAACATTATCAGTTACTGCTTTTTCATATGTCCATGCAATACATACATAATATAATATCTAGATGAAAGTAAGGGAAGCTAGAGAAAAAAGAGGGACACCATGAGGTGAAAAGCATGATATAAATCGTTCCTCAAAAGTGTGAAAATGTGCAAAATATTGGACACGCCAGGATTTTTTTTATATCCACATACCACCTCTTCGTTCATAATGGATACGATCAAGTAAAAAACGAAGAGAAAAAAGTTGAAAAGATCAGCGAAACTTTTTTTCACCTCTCAAACTCCCCTTACTTTTACCATCTTCCATCAATATTACTTGGTGTATATTTCTAGCTCGTGTTGAATGGATATTGAGTTGAATCTTCTCTTGTATAATAATATGTGGATGCTGTCCAGTTTTATGTACATATTATGGAGCATTTTTGTAAAGCAAATATTATAGAAAGAAGAGTGTAATAAATGTAATGGGAGGAGAGTGACTCCAACACTTATTCTCTCCCTTTAAAAATATCAATGGAACATTTTTGAGCAGAAGTATTACCATCATTGTCACTATGCTACCTATAGAGATGAAATTTCATCCAATCGTACTTTTTATTAGAAACAGAGGAAAGGGAAGTGAAGAAGAGTGACACTGAGAGGCTAGCAGCAATCGAGAAAAAGTGTAAAAGTAGTGGTAACAGTGATCGACATTGTAACTGTGTGATGTGATTGTTGGGAATGAGTGGCACTTAAAAATTTTATCATTTGATAGCCACCATGACGCTTTTAACGTGTCCTCAGAAAGATCAGCAATGAGCTGCTTATCTGGAGATGGTAGTCGTAATAGAATGGAAGAACATTTAAGCACACCTTTATCCCCATTATTGCTTTCACAAAAAATAAAGCTTCTTCCACTGTTTTTTGTCTACTTCCACTTTTACTAAACTTCTCTGACTGTATTGCGTTCTTTGCTCTTTCTCTCAAGTGAGCAACTCGATAAGCACCTAGTCGCGCTCTTTTTCGCTTCAGTGATTGCTACTATTCTGATAATTCGATAAGAGTGCAGAGAAAAGATTTGATGCTTGGAATGGCAACGATGTAATAATAGCAGCTTCATCCGCTGTTTTTCAGGCCCATGAAGAATGTATCACAGCGTATAAAAGAACAATTCTGATTGAATTTTAATGAATAAGCAGATTTTCATGCATACAGAAAAGGAAACATATTGGAAGAAATTTATCAAGAGAAGTGAATTACAGTAATTAAATAATTTTTATTATTCCTCATCATCATGATCATCATAAATATATTATACTTACACAACAATAGATACATTTCATACTTAGACAACATTTTCAATATATACATACATTATTCGATATCAATAATAATATCCATTCAATTTTTATCAATTATCATTATTAACTTCACACATTTCTTGACTCACCCCTTAATTTATTTAACTAAATTCTAAAATATTCGTTTATTTCTTAAGCACTGTTCTGTTTACAAGTTTTATTATATTTATACTAAAATTCTTACGACTTACAACCGTCCAAATATATACATAATATATATTACATTTTGTATTACAAGAACGTACATATTATACATACATACATAGGTAACATATTATTTTACATGGATGATTATAGATTCTCTCTTTCCTTCTTAAAAATTAGTAAACTCCTAAACATTTTAGTATTTTATACATATCAGGTTTCTCAATTCCATCTCTTCTCCCTCCTCTACTCCTCTACCACGCAAAACAAGTCGAAATTTACCTCGTATTAAATTGCAGTTTACATCTAGTTACAGTTACTCCCAACTTCACTACATTTACTACAAGTTTACATAACACAAACTGATTCGGGGCACTGAGTGCTTCAACACGAATGAAATCTACTCTCTTGTTATGTATTACACCTCTGTCAACGATATATTAAGTTTTTAAAGAAAACTGGAAGCATAAATTTAGCGGGAATGGAAATTACATACCTATAATGAAATCTGTAGACAGTTTAAACGGAATAAGCATTCATATAAAATTTAGAAATTTGTCGAAAAAAATCATATACAGCCAGTTTTTAATCAAGTTATTATATTTTATTCTAACTTACATTACAAGTATATACATAAAGCATACTTATTATGGTAATCCTACACTAACAAGTACAATTACAATCAAACCCTTTAACTGTTACCGTTTTAATGTTTGTTCGATTACTCCTGTGGACAATAATAATACAAATGTCATTATTAGCTATTATAACACCTGTATAGTAAGAAATACAATAGGGTGAGTCTCCAAAGTCCAAACCTGCAGCGATGTATCAAATTTTCGACCTTATAAAAGAGACATTTCGAGACAGAAAAGCAAATTTGACAGACATACTCTGTATATTAATTTAACTTATAGTCAATAGTTCTTTCCTCTAGAATATAGTTTGGCCCGGTGTGTGTATGTATGGTGTAAATGTTATTTGATGCATATATGCATTCTTAATGATTTCAAATATTACTAATAATAATAATAATAATGAATGAATGATAGCTGGATGGGTTTTCAATGTAATATTCTTGTAGCCTCCCGTGTGTAATCCATATTTTTTGTAAACGTATTTTTTTGTACTCCGTGGGAGTGTAGTTGATATCAATATAATAACATACCTTAATTCACTGACACCTGTACTCTTTTTGGCTTTTGGTACTAAATCATTGTGGGTAGAAATGTAGCCAAAAATGAAAGTGGTTATTGTAGTTATTAATATTACTTATGATGAAACGGGGAAAGCCTCAAGTAAAACAATGTTAAAAAACATACAGAATTCAGTTCTCTTTTCATTCACGTAACCAACCTTTAAAGGATTTGATTTTAAAACTAATTTTAACCATAATATAGCGTACATCTAAAAACAACAAGCCTGTTTAGTCTCATGAAAACGCAGTTTTCCCCGTTGTCCTTCCTACTTTCTATAAAACATTCACCATCCGTGATAGTTTCCATCTTCTGTTCTTACAGTTTTTGCAGTATTTTTAGTACAAATACACATAAGTAAACCGCTATTTTATTCATTACCTATTCTGATTACCTGAATTCCTCACTGTTAACATTATAGTTTCTCTGGTTGCGATAAAGAAACTAGTTAGTTTTAAAATGGGAGAAAAAACACCATGGCGAAACAACTTTATGCTTCTCAATCCATAACACACGCTTCTACTCGCATAAACGTTACGTTAAGTTGGGGTTCATGTCTTAACTAACTTGCGGCCTGGGGAAAATTGGTTTGTTCTTCAATGCAATAGCTGCTGTGTTGTTTACTACTTCAAGTTGATGTTCTGTTACAGTCTATTGAATGAAAAGGGGCGTGAGGTGGGAAAGGATACAGCTTTAACATGTAATTTTACGTATTTTATACAACCCATAATCTGAACATACCTACAACCTACCTACCTAGCATTACCTAATGTGTTAACAACAGACGACACCAATATTACTAACTCGCCTAATTACTAGGTATCTTGTTTGTATCCGTAAACCTAACACATCTTCTAGAGCTTTTGATTACTTCGACCATTTAAAACTCAGGATGAACGCAGTCCTCTGAATCTGATTAGGATGAAAATACGTTTTTTTTTCGTTTCGTCTCTCAATTTTTATTGATTGTATAAAAGAGTGTATCTATCTCTAGTCATTATAATATCATTACTTGATTGTATATCGTTAACGTATTCTATTTACGAGTACATTATATAAACCTTGAGTAATGATCGTGTAAATTTAACGTATACACACTTCTGACATTTTTAAATAGTAATTTCACAAGCCCGAATGCCCCGAATTAGAAACTGCAAAAATTCTTGGTAATAATCTAATTGAGTAATCTATCCCTTAAAAAAGCAGTTGCATTTCGGCATCATAATAGTAATTTGTACAAAACGTCTCTTTTCTACCTTAAATATTATCAATCTAAAAAATTTCATAAAACATCTGATGATTCTCCTGACATACCAGATAATAGCAGTATTCAAATCTATTCATCCCGTACTTGTAACTCGAGTTCTTAGCAATGCAAACAACAACACTACATATTATGTACTTATTATGTATATTTTTAAGTCTAACATTTAATTACACATTACATAACACATATTACTTATTACCAGTATAACTTTTATGCATTCAGACTATATACTTTCTTAAAAACTGACTGACAAACGGGTTTTTCTTTGGGAAGCCTAACTAGTTAATTCTGCTATTTCTCTATCCATTTGGAAATAGTAGCTGTTATGTATAGTTTATATTGACAATAGAGAGCACAGACTTTTAGAACAAAAATATGTTTTACGCACAATATTTATGCGTATATGATTGACGTTTACCTGAAGCAACCCTATTTATTTATTTTTGTCAATTTTGTTTTCTTCAAAAAATTCTCTTGTCAACCTATGTGTTATGATGACGAACAGGAGCATCTTACGAATACATGGCTGTTGCCGCAGAACGTAAAAAGCATTGATTTATAAAGTGTTTTTTTCTTCTCTATTTCAAGTCCACAACCTCGACGAGCATTAATGGGCTAATAATATTGCTGTAATACACAAGCCAAATGCTAAAATTTAGTATAAATCATCTTATGTGTAGTTAGTTAATTTGCATACATTATATCCGAACGTTACATAATACTCAAATAAACTTATTATAATAATTCAGTGTATATTTTTATGAATTGATTAGTTTGGAGGTCGTTATTTCGATAGGTAAAGTCCAGCAAACAGTATGTTTCCAAACAAAGCAGTAAAGATTAAGCAGTTTTTTATGCCTTGAGATGTCGCGTTTTTTCTCCCACCACTTAGCTTTCATTTGTTCAAAATGCGGAGTCGCAATGTAATAATATGCAGTAGGAAGATTCTCGATGTTTTAAATTTGCAAGGGAACACACACAACTCACAACACAAGGAAACGGAAGAAAAGTTGTTTACAACATTGTGGAGAAGAAGCACACGCAAAAACTCACGCCAAACTCTGGAATGGAACCACCTGCAACAACCAACTGGCCTGGATTTTGGCGAGAAGAATCTCATTTACTACTTGTTTGTTTGGTTAGTTTAGCTGTTGTCTTGTAATAAAGTTTACTTTTGATGATGAGGAGGAGGTGTGCATGTGAGAGTGTTTCCATATATAACAAAAAAGATAGAATTAAAGTAATACCACACTGCACCAATTATAATTCAGCGCTTTCTCTCGCTTTCACTTCTTCTTTCCGCTGATATCTTTAAGAACGGAGAAAGATGAGTAGAGACTATAATTTGACGAAGAAAAGAGGCAAGGAGGTAGATAGAGATACATGTAATAAGAGTAATAATACGAAAATGTAGAGGTATTTATGCACAGCGCATCGTTGTTGTCACATCTTCTCTTGTTGTTGTCACTTTTCTAAATTTATGGCCAGTCTCCGCTTGACTATATTATCTTCCCCGTTTTCCCACAAACGAGCACACTTTTCACACGCACAAAAACATGAGAGGAAAGTAAACCATCGAGGAGAACGTAAACAACGCAATAATCAGAGAAGACGACGACGAGGACGACACTTTCTCCTTTTTTTTGTAGTGAACGAAGGATGAAGGACGAGGTTGAATGATATATCATTAATATTATTATTATGATAATAATTTTAGTTAGAAAAGAGTAGTAAAGTGGTCTATGGACTACAAGGTAGCAGTAGTAAACGTAGCAAAGTTTTAACCGTCGTCGTGGTGGGGTATAATGTACTGTTTTTGTTTATTCTTCAGAAGTATTTCTTCATCGTCATCAAGGAGAGAGATGGGAGGCTGGGAAGAAGAAGAACGGTGAGGGCATGGTGATGGCGACACGGTGAAACGATGTCGGCGACGACAACGAGAAGGTAAATTAATTAGGTAAGTTTTAATTAGATTTCTGTCCCTTCTGCACTCTCGTCTTCATATCCTTCATCTGGACTCTCATTTACTTGAGTTGTGAGCTGTCGCTGAAGCCGAGGATTGGAGGATGCGACGACAGGCTTATTACTATTACCGTTACCTGTACCTTGTTTTCCGTTTTTATTGCCAGAAGACGTTGTTGTGCCTGACGACGTCGTTGAGGTGGCGGTGCTTTGATCCGTTGTGTTTGTGGTGGCTGTAGCAGTCTCAGGGTGATGATGGCTGTTGTTTTTGTTCTCTTTTTGGGATTTCGGATGCGGCGCGTCCGGAGATACAGGACTACTGCCTGTCTGAGTGGGAACTGAGGTCATTTGATTTGATGACATGAGGATGGAAGGAGAGCGAGACGGAGAGAGACCATCGGACTTTTCTTCGTTCTCGTTACCCTCGAGAATTGGAGCACAGGAACAGTTGATGGGAACAGGTTGTGGAGGGAGTCCACTTGCATCTATGTAACCTCCCATCGCTACCGTGTACTCTTCCCCACCTGGGGAGCTGAACGTCGTTACGTAAGCACCTGGAGGGAGAATATATGCGGGGAAGAAGTCCTGTGAGTTTGGCGGCGGAGCCCCGTGCGGGAAAACAACTTGCTGTGGAACTGGACCATAAGTTGCGTACGCTGATTGTGATGATTGCTGCGGACTGATATACTCTTTGGGATACTTGGCGAGGTCGTAGTTTGTGGGGAGCGTTGAGTTCGAGTTTGCGATTGTATTTGCAACAGTGTTTGAAGCGGGAAAGGAGGGCGAGCGTCGCACAAGTGTGGCAACACTCAGTCCTTTTGGAAGTCCATAGTCTGCAGGAAATGCTGCAGGGAACTGTGAAGGTTCTAGAACCATGGCACTTGGGTTTACGGATATATTACTCGATGACGGAGCACTTACACAATGCCCCAAGGTAGCGTAGTGTGGAGGGGGCTGCTGCATGTATCCGAGGGCAGAGGAGGATGTCGGGAGTTGGCCCTGCTCTGCCACCATCATCCCCTGTTCTACCATCCCATTAACATTGGAAGTGGAGCAGTAGACAGTACCATTGTTAAAGTGCGCGTGGGAAAAGGACGTTTCCAGTCCGTCGCCCTCCACCCTCTTCACTCCTTCGATGAGGTCAGGGTTGGAGTCGCCAAGCCCAAGCTCAGAACTCGTGCTCAGGAGAAAGACAGAACCATTGGATTTTGTATGCGTGGTAAGCGTGCTCGTCTCGGACAAGTGTCTGTCCAACTTGCCCCCACACACTCCACCCAGACCACTGACCATACTGTTCATGGTCCCGTCCTTGCCGTCTAGGGATTTGTGTCCTTTTCCTCCCTTTCCACCTTTCCCCTTGCCATTACCACTACCGTTATTATCACCATCTCCTTTAGCACGTCTACCACTACTAGTTCCACCGGGACTAGCGGAATGGGATCGTCTTCTCTTGCCGAACCCACACAGTCGTGAACACTTACATAGCAAGAAAAAGAAACATACGAGGAGGATCACAAGCACTATCACTGCTAACGTACTTATTATAATTATCATGAGGTTCGGGTAGTTGGACACAAATGAAGGGATACTGCCTAGGTCAGTCGGAAGCTCTGACTCATATTTTGTCAGAACACGGAGCGTAAAATTTGCCATCGACACTCCCGCCGGATTTCTAGCGACACACACAAACGTCCCATTCTCCTCTGCTGTCGCATTCAAAATTAATAGCTCACTCTTTTTCTCTACAGCATTGCTACTCCCACCACCTCCACTCATCCCGCTCATTATCATCCCCAGGGATGGGCTCATCATTGATGAAGACGACGATGACATGCTCCCAGCACCTCCAACGCCACTGCCTCTTATGTTATTGTTATTATTATTATTACTATTACTATTCCCACCAAAATTACCACCTCCCCCACTCCCCTGAAACATATTGGTGTACGGACTATTGGCGAGCATCGATGAGACGCTGCTACCTGACGACGTATCAACTACCATGTTCAGCGAACTATTTGATACGGGTTGACCATTAAACCACCACTCCAGTGTGGACTCTGGGATTGACGATACTTTGCAAAGCAATGATACATTTTTCCCCTCACCTGAAAAACACAAGAAAAAAAAAATTGTTTCCATCATTAAGCCAGTCACACTTATACCAACATCATTTACTTCTCTTTGGTCGCTGGCAAATGTTTTTGACGAAGAAAAAATTATAGGTGTGGGACTAGCGGTAGCGAGTATTAGCACAAGTACTTTATCTTAACTAAAATGAGACAGTTAAAAAGAAGCAATAGTACTACTACTACACATTATAAGCAGGGAGATCGAGCCAATGGTAACGTAGCTAAAGTAATAATAATCAGAATGATTACGGTTATTATCATTTCATGACACTGTTTCACCAAGCCGTACAGGTCGTTCCAGTCACACTTAAACGGCCAATAAGGAAGTTCATTTTCATCTTGCGATGCAAGCACAAACTTGTGTAATATGTACTACTACAATCCTCCATTGCTTTATACGTAAAATGCAATTTACTGGTTCGTTATATATTTCCACATACATGGAGGGGAAAAGAGAGTCGATATGAATTAAGATATTAAGATGTCTCACTTTTTTACTCCAGGAAACAATGGGCCATTTTGGCTCAAGCAAAAAGCCATTTCTCATGGAAAATTGTTGCAGTTTTTCCGCTTCATTCTTTTTTTAATGTCTTTAGAGTGAAGGAGATAGGATGAGTGGCAAAGGAGAGAAAGGAAAAAGAACGAAGGTATGAAGAGACATTAAATTTCCGACGGGGATGATGATGAGGACGGAGAAAAGAGCGAAAACCAAGAATACGAGCCAAGGACGACCTTAACAAGAGGGAATGAGTGTAAAATACGCTACTGGTAGTCATTTATAAATACAATATTATTTTGCTGAATGAAAAGACCATAATGATAATAATAGTAGTAATCATAACGGCAATAGAAGCAGCAGTACTAGTAGTTGTCGTAATAATAATCTGCCATCGTGGTCCTCTTCATTTTGAGACTCTATTATATTTTTTATATATGCACACATTATTAGCCCTCCAAAAAATGAAAAGGAAAGGGGCAGTTGAGAAGAAGGGGGAAAATCTCATCCGCCTGACAACACGTTACAAGCTAAGAGCTAAAAATAATGAGGGAAAAAAGAAAGCGTAAGTAATTTAACTTGGCAAGAGCAAAAAAAAATCTTCATAAAAAAGATTATTATAAAAACATCAAGATCATCTTGGATAGAAAAAAGGAACTAAAAAACAGGAAGAAAATCGTAATAATAAAACGTTATTTCTCGGTAGAAACTAGCAAGTGAATATATACGCTGTACTTTTAAGTTGTTTTCGAATAGAATTTTGAAAAAAAAGTTCCATAGTCACACAATAATATGTTGTGGTGTGGTTGTAAGTGGAGTTTATATATAATTATGGGTGTATTTTGTAATCGTAGTGGAAAAACGCACGCGCCGTATCCTATGGTCTTTCGTGTTTATTGTGCGGTTCCAAGGGAGAAAATGGGAAAATTACCTGCCAAAACGCTCAATGCCACGTCTCCATGATCAAAAAGAGCTGGAGAATATATCTGTTTTTAGCAGTTCAATGTCATCCAATAACATATTATTGCATGTTCCCAGAAATATTTATAAAAATAGTAACAATCTTGAAGCGTTTGCGTGTGAGGCTCTACTAGAAGAGTTTATATTACGCAGTTAGTCTGGAGGGGGAGGAGAATGATAATCATAAAAAAGTTTCTACTTTTTTGTTTCTTGGAAGAAAATGCAATTACAAGAGGTGACCTTGTCTTCAGAATCAAAGGCTTGGTCGTGTCTTGTCGTGATACTTATGAAAGAATAGTTGTCGAAGTTTCCATGTCATTACACCATTCATAAATACAGACCTTGTGTGCCTGCTTAAGAACTCTTAGGAAATGAAAAATTCCTTTAGGAAAATGACACTCATCAGAAAGTTATTTTCGTTTATTATATAGCAAATCGGAAACTATCTTGTGCAGGATTCTGTGGAACAGGAAAGTATTCTCTGTGGGACGAATTGGAATATTTTGAGAATGTCTAAAAATATATACAACAGGAAATTGTATGCCGAACTGTTTGTAATTTTTTTACCCATGAATGCGACTACCAATGATAGAATAAAATGGTTTACTTACCGATTAGTGTATCATTCATCATTCTGATGTCATGCCACATAACGTTTAATTGTAGCTTATGAATAAACTGCCCTTTGTACTGTTTGGATATAATCCACATTTTCAACATGAAGAGCGAACCATTAATTCAAAGATTACTGCTAATCATTCTCTAAGCCGTTCTACTTTACTACAAATATTGGGAAAAATTAATGAGATATGGTAAACTAAAATCGCATATAATTTTTTATACACAAACATCAATGAAATTGATTAATCAAAAGTTGGGCATCCACATTTTTTAATACTTTATCTACATATTTAGACTTTAACGATGATCGTTGTTTCGGACTACCGTTTAATAAAGAGGTTTTTCATATTTTTGGGAGAATGGGGTCACGGGGAGAATACCAACATTTCCATTGCAGTCTCTACAACTGAATAGATGCCACTGGGCGGTGATAATGATGATCTTACAAAACAACTTTTAAGCTCCTGTTCATTCCCAATGTGATCGCATATTATGTAGGGCATATGTAGAGCCGTATGTACCTACATGTTTGTTTATGTGGTGAAAGGAGCATGTAAGATAATGAGTTTGGAGTTTGATAATACGTTGTCCAAGCACGTAGTCTATAGTTTCAATATAGATGCATAATCACACAATTCAATCCAGTGCAAAATGTACGGAGATATGCGTAAAATATATGTTGCTGAAAGTTTCTGAATATGCATGCGTCTGCCAATACCAAGACATAAATTTTTCCATTCCGTAAGCGGCTTAACTCAACTGATGACATATATGAAATATTCAAAAGAATGAAAAAGTGCTACACACAATGCACAAATCTCTCTTTCTCTCTCTCTGATAATGATTTATACCAACTAGAACACCTACCTACCTGTCCGTATTTATTTGTTAGGTGAATCTACGTCGCAGCACTTTCGTGTACGGTAGAGAGTGCTTATGCATCACTATTTCTAGCAAAAATGAACCACTCATATCGACGCACAACTTTTTTGTGGGTTTTCCGCGTGGTTGGAAGGAGATAGACAGGGAAATTTTTGGTAAAAAAATGTTTGCAAAAAGTTTTCCATATTACTTACATATGGATATTAGGATGAAAATGAAGACGATGTTGTTGACCAAGTTGTAAGGTAAAAAAGTAAAAAAAAAAATATATATATGTTATGCTGATTGTATAGTATGATTCTCTGGTGTGGTTAGCTTAAGAACATTAGTATCTGGTTGGGTGGCAGCGTAACTGGTTGGCTTGACTTGACATACTTTTGCAATAATTTATCATATACTTTTTCTAGTCTACTAATGAATGATGATGGGAGTTAGCTGTTGTGCACTTTAATTTTACTACTGCTCTTGCGATGAGCTCTCTTTGCTAGAGACACAGACAACAACTCCAACTCCGCATGGGGGACCACTGGCCGACTTTGCTGGCAAAAAGATCAGACTTTTGACTTAAGCCTTAAAATAGTTTTCGCTAAATGACCTTTCACGTCCTTTCTGTTTAGAAGGAAAAGTCTGCCTACTTAATACAAATTGTGATGCTTACTTCACTCTATGCTTTATATTTTGTAAGTAAAAGCGTAAGCCAAAAGTCATTAGCAAGTATAAAGCTGGTGATACTAACAAAAAAGTACAGGTAAAGCAAGTGCACCGATTTGAGATCTTGGAAGACCACAGAATGGCTCACCATTATTCACCAAGGCAAACCAAGCCCTTAATGAGGTACATGGCGAAGAACACCTGTGTTTTATGGCCAAATAGATCAAGAATAGTGATATGGCTTGCAAGGAAAGACTTCAAAACGCTTACATAACATTACATGAAGTTGTGCGCTACCCATATCATATATCATAAACTCGACTAGACAACTGAACAACAATATGATGCTCATCCAGTAAAGTCAGATGAAATGTGTAGATCATCGCTCGTTGTGTGCTCTTTTGCGTAGACTCTGGTTTGGTCTGCTCTCTGGTGGAGGGAAAAGCTTAAAACAGGAAATGTATTTTTAAACGTTTTCCAACTCATCCTTTGCCTTAAAAAGAACATTATTTCACCACGTGCCACATTTATGCATGTGATGTAACCCCATGCTTTTTGGTTAAGTGGTAGACATTTTGTGCACTCGTAACTTTGTACAGAGATCCGAGCAGAATCCCTTGCAGGGAAACATTGTGATTTTTTGCTGCTAGAAAATGGGAAATAGAAGAGTAAAAGGGGTGCTTGGGGCTGTGGTTTGTATAACGCTGTTTTTATTTATCTGAAGCTGGTAGCAGTGGTGTTTTGTCTACTGTGAAAGCCCAAAATACCTTAAGAGAGCTTTGAATAGCATGTCGTCGTTGTAATATACATCTGTCTAATGATATGGCATACACACAAAAAAGTATTTAGGTGTTTCCACACTGGTACACTCGGAGGGATCTGAATCCAGAGAGGATTTTCTGGTATGACTGGGAGGGAGCAAATCCGTTTTTCCATCCACCCATATTTGGACGCGAGACTTGCTAAAATGTAATACAACATTTTGTATAGATGTATGCTACAATATAAATATGTGTATCTTGTTGGATAATATAAATATTTCGGAATTGTAGTTTAGTTTTTAAAGGGAAAGAGAATCTGGAAGAGTTGCTGCTACCACTGCTGGTAACCCGCAACAGTAATAATATTTGGGTCTCATCTTATTTCACATTATTCCACATCACCATCACCCCCACTGCTGCTTCGAGTGCATCATTCAAATCCATAATCTGTCAGGAAGCTAGAAAATGAAAGTTGGTAGAGGAAATAGAAAGTCTCTGGTTGATTTGAACGGACAGACGAATGTAGCACAAGAGAGAATAAGCAAGTACGGCTTAAAGATTTTGTAGTAACGTTGTTGGTTTTAAACGTTATAGTAAGAGATGAAATTCACAGGTAGATAGATATATCTGCCCAATGTATATAGATAATTGAAGTGACATAAATAAATGCAGAGTTATGTATATTTATATATTTATATGTATTGGCAAGTTAAAGAAACGTGAGGACGACGATGATGTGAAATACTCTCAAGAGTGTTTCCTCGAGTATTAGCGAAACTAGAAAATAAGTACGGGTTGGCTGCACAGAATATATCAAATAAGTGGGAGGAACGCAGTACCGGCTAAGGCTGTTGGAATCCAGACACACATATCTTCTTCCAAAGACACAGTAAGATATACGGAGACGGACAAACAGACACGGAAAAATCATACATAAAACATTTAATCTCGTCTACTGATCTCATCTCAACCAAACTGAGCAACCATACATATAAATATGACATAGATACCTACATTTCACACAAATAGCATATAGGTAGTATCATTCTAAAGTTGTACCTCCGGCTTGACAGTACATATTTAAATTCAATTTCACTTCAATGATGATGGAATATGAAATTTTGGTCCAATTGAAAAAAGAAGACGGAAGAAAGGTGCGGGGAAATTTCCTCCACCTTTCTCTCCAGCTATCCACGAGAAAGGTAATGGAAGGATTTTGTAATAGAATTCGTCGTGTGTGTAAGTGAACGAAGAGCGAGGAAAAATACCCGTGAGTTTTCAAATCACAAGCGTTTATATATAGAGAGTTTCCTGCAATTGTGAAATAGTAGAGTAAAGGACTACGGTAGAATTTTGAAGACTGTTTTGCAAGTAGCAACTTATCCTTTCAGCATATACCTGTTTGCATGGAATATTATGAATCTAAAAAATGCCTATATCTCTGGCAGATATGCTTTCAATGAAAATGCCTGCAAAGCGTTCAATGACTGTGAGGCTGATGTGATGATGATGACATGAGGACGAGGCGAAGGACAGATAAAAGTTGTTTATTGGTTATTGAGATTTCTCTTGCTTTCTCTGTAATCATCATCGTAGTCGTCGACAGCAAAATTGCCATATTTCATGTTTACAGAAATCTATCTCTCATGTCATATTTCAAGCTATCCATAATAAAATACCATTTCGTGTGCTTGTACTTTCTGAAAATGGGGTGGAGAACTCAATGGACCTCGGACGTACGACTACAACTTTGCTGCTATTATTATAAAATCGTCGTTCTAGAATTACTTCCCAATGTGCTCCAGATACACTACTATATAATAATATGCTTCGAGTTGTTGGTAGCTTTTGGTACACGTGGAAATATCAATAATAATATTGCGTACATACATCATAGTACCAGTAACAGGAGTAATCCATAACGAGAAATATGATCGCGATGGAAATGTCAAGAGGTATGGAATGGTTTTATAGGAAAAACTGTAGTTTACTGATCAATTTTGAAGACGTGCAGATTTACGTGTATAGTAAGTACAGGGGACAATAATACGTACCTGTACCCACGCACGATATAACATGTGGGATGCTGATGCACGAACCACGTCTTGCCTCTAATACCTGACTGAACGACTTTTACTCGGGAATGAAACCCTTGAAAAATTCATTTTCTCTACAAGTACTTCGTTCTATAGATGTTTAACCAATAATATGAAAAGATTTGCTGAGGAAGAAGTGAGGTTTTTGATTCACACAAAATTCAGTCTCTATATACTTATTAATACAAAATCCTTATATATTACCGGGAATACTGATGGAATTGCAGTTTTTATGAGTCGTCCAGTAGTGAGTTATTTTAACTGGAGAACGTTATCCTTTTTTCTGTTTTACTACTATTTTGTTTTTAAAGCGACATGTTGTTGAAGAGTTAATAAAACAAAGAGGTATAGTAACGTGATGGATATTATGCATATTAACTGGACGACTAGTACTGCTGAAGTGGTTCTTTGACTGGAAGATTAGAACAAATATAGAGGGAGAATGAGTTGATGCAAGTTGCTGCTCTGTGTAAGACATTATCATCTTCCGTTTTTATTAGCCTATCTTCTCGCTCGTATCCAGTAGTCTGGCAACTGTTGTCAGACAGCTAGTTTATGAAATTGCTAGTATCTATGGGGTAGGTAGGCACGTACTTGAATGGGTAATAAAGCTCTTTGGCTCATCAAGGGAACATAAAAATTAAACTGGCTTTTCCCTCTCCTCCTTCTGTCTGCAATTCACCATCTTCATTTTAGCTGACTTTTTAACTCTTCACTTGACTTTTACTCTGAACTATGCCTAGTTTTATGCATCCCATGTTATTATTTTCCTTTCTTTTTTGCTATTTTCTATGAAAACTCTGAGACACGGCAATTACGCAGGAATTTGCGTAAATAAGGAGAAAATATGAGCATGTGAAATGGCTCATGCAGAGATGTATGTTACGTGAAATATTGTAAACATGTATCCCATCAACTTAGCTAGCATCTCTTTCTCAAAAAAGAAACTCAACTATTTACAATGGGGTCAACTTGCTCATTTTTTAAAGATTTCTTTTGAAAATAGACCTCCCTTTATTACACGCAAAGTTGATGATGCTTTCAAAGAGAAAAAGTAAAAAGATACGCAATGAAAGGAAACATAATAATAGTAATGGCATGAGTAAGAGAGACGAATGAAGGCAATTTGAGATAAGAAAAAAATAACAATTTGTTGGCACAAATTCACTACAGGGAAAGCTCGTTATCCTCATCATCACCTTCATCTCAGTATTCGATGGACTAAGCCTGAAAATTTGATGCGCGTCTCTTCAAAGAAACGCTTAAAGTCATTCGTCTCCTTTACGTTTATGACTCCCTTGCTTGTTAGTATTTTTCATTATTATTAAGTATTTATATGCATATAATTTTGTAGAAAAATGTGATATAATAATTTTTATAGAAAAGATCCTATTTTTACATGTTATTGCAGAAGCCATATCTGTCGCGTCCGAAAACGTGACCACGGGATGATGGGGTGCCCTACTGTGGTAATGACGTGGGGATAAAGAAAGAAGAATAGCTAACAAGCAAGCTAGCAGCAAACCCATTCTTTAGATAATGCAATGTTGATGTTACGCTTGATGGTGCTCAGAAAAACGTGAATATTGCCACATTGTTATCTCCTCATTGTTACCATCATGATCAACACCTCCCTCTCTCGTCGCAATTTCTTCACACTTTCTTTTGTCAAAAATGGAGCAATCCCGCGGGTTCCCCGTTTTACCCTTCTTTGGGTGACAGTGTTGTTGTGACAGCCAGTGATGCTTGTCCTCACTGTCGTCCTCCTCCTAAGAGCCCTCGATCTCCTAATAATCAGCTTAGACACGGCTATTTCAAAGAAAGCACAATATACCTACCTTATTTAGTATGAAAGGATGAGAGAAAAAGGCCGCGGTAAGAGGTAAGACGTGATGATGAGAAGTTTAGCAAGAGCAAAAAATGTAAAAAGGAAATCCGCCAGAAAAAAGCACTTTTATTGACCATCTCCTTCACAAGAAACGTACTTTACAATGCACATAACTTGCGGAAAGTCTGCAGAAAAAAATTCTTTTTTTTTGTAAGTCTTTTTTTGAAAGTGTTTACTAGTGCACACATGCTTATTTTTCTCTACTGACTACTCACTACGGATAATTATATATGTTATATCCGTGGACGGTAAAATCCCAAAAGGGCAGAGGAGCGCCTAAAGGGCATTTTAGACTTTTTAGTCCGTAGCCGCTGGGGCATCTATTAGAGGGAACCGTTTATTTGCGATTTTACGGCATGTATGAATATATACCATCCATATAGTGATTATGTCGATAATGATGATATTGATGATGATGGCATTAAAGCATCTCTTCTGTACTATAAGTGAAAAGGCTTCAAGTAAACAAGGAGGAGAGAGATGATGGAAAAGAACATACAACACAAATATACTCTCGCATACACACACAGATGAAGCTACTTAATGTATTTACTTCCCTGGAAAGCTTTCTCTCCCATCTTCCCTGTTTGACGATCGTTGTGATATGTGAGTGAGCGATGGTGACTAAGGACGGGATTTTTGCGGTATTATTTCGCTGCTGGAAAGGGGAAGGAGAAAAAGAGCAGCTACTCTGTGTTACGCAGTCAACATCAAAGTGCTGACATGTTGGGAGCAGCACCTCATGTGCTGAAGGCAGATGACAGATATGTCATCATCATCAGCATCGTTTTTTTTCTTCTTACAAAAAGAGAAAATGTTCCCCAGCTAGTGGAAGTAGCTGCTGCTAGACTACATACACGCCTGCTCTACTGTTGTGGATTCTCTTTCGCTCTGACGGAAAAATTAGTTTAACCTTATTGCATGCCATGGTGGGAGCGCTGTTACTTATAATGACATGGCCGTCCTTGTCGTTTTCGTGACATGTAAAGGGAGAAATGAAGGAAAGTGCAGTGAAGAAAAGCCGATGAGAGAGAGAGAGAGAGTTATGCATACAAACAGGAGCTATATGAGATGATAGGGATGAAAACACAGTGATGGTGTGTGATGGCAAACTTTCCTTATCACGATTTTGCTTCTTTTCTTCAGTTTCGTCTTTCCCCTTATGCCTATTCGCTGGCTCGTCTCTAGAGGTCGTTGGTAGATTGCCCTTTCTCCAGTTGAAAGTCAAAGGGAAATGAGTAATGCGATAATAAGTATAATACCATGTCTTCTTCGTACTTTTTAAATATCTTTTCACTGTCTCTCAAACGCACACATGAAAAGACAAGTTGTTTATGACATTGATTGTATGACATGCATGGATCATCATGGAGGAAGCCACATATCAAGATAAATATATGTCACTGTTACCAATGTTTAACATGTTTGCCTGTAGTTTTCCGTTATCAAAGGTAATTTGCACTTGACATCGACATTAACAACTTGTGAAAGCTTACCATTTCTATTTTATAAAGTGCATGCGTAAGCAAGAAGGTAAGAAGCGGGTACAAGATAACACTGAAAATTACTCCGGTAAAGTTTATCTGCTCTAATATTTAAAAAGTATTGATAGGCGTACAAGCATATGCGCATAAAAACAATAGAAGGGTATGGTCGTCTTACCAATTTTTTGGTACATGGTAGTCGGTGAGAGTTCAGGAACGCAAGCAAAGTTTTCCTCGGACACATCCTTCAGCGTAAAGTTAGCTAATCGATCAGGCCCAGTGCACCTCGGCTCCACTGAATTGGCTACATTTCGCTCCGTGAGCCATAAGCGGAGCTCCAACAGCCGGCAATCACACTCCCACGGATTCTCCTCTAAGTAGACGCCTTTGAGTGCTACTGGGAGACTAGCAAGCCCTGAAATCCTCTTCAGTCGATTCCCATTCAGTTTAAGCCATTCCAAACTGAGCAGCCCTTCAAATGCTCCCTGAGGACAGCAGCAATTACCCAGAAAGAAGGGGAGAGAAAAAACCACCACAAAATCAGACAATATTCTTGAACAATAAAAATAAAACGTATACTCAGCCAACGACTGTAGATCATGTTATACTACTCATTCAACCACTCCACATTTTCTTTTCTCTGTAATAACCCACAACGTAAAGATACTCGTTTCTGGAATATTTTCCAGCAAATACATATATGCACGTAGAGGTTTTCTTATTTTTTGTAGCAGATCCTACGATGATTAAGCATTTCGATACATTTACCATTAAACTGCATTGTAAGTTCAGCATCTGTAGCCATCTACGTATGACATTAACATTTTGTACCATTAGTGCTTACGCTAACTCGCTATCTATCGTCCATTATCACATACCACTACTACCAACGGTATAGTACACAGAACAGACCAAATTGCCGCTATTAGCAGATGAACTAGAAAATAAAAGACATTTTTAATCGACACACAAAGGAATTGTGCTTGTGTACATTGTACATCTTTTGTTTTGAATACTTCAATAGCGTCCACATTGCAACAAACGTGTTTGCAATCAGCTTGTTATTTATACGCCTGCATTTACCCTGTAGAATAACCTTCCCCTACTTTCTTTTTCGATTCAATACTCACTCCTTACTTTTGGCAGAAGCGCAAAGAAAAGAGGAGTAAGAAAATAAAAACCTTGAAGTATTTTTTCCTCCATTTTTGGTGAAAACATATCTCTAGAGATTCGCATTTCCCTTCAATCATCTCGTCTCATCATTTCATAAGGGATTTTTCTCGCTCCCTTCCCGTATTCTTTTGTTTCCTTTAGCTATCATCATCATATGGAATCATCTTTTATTTCCTTTTATTCTCCCTTTCTATTCTCTTTGAGAAATCTAAAGGATGCGATGCAACCTTCCTACAAAGAAGGAGAGTACAGCATAGAAAACTTAGTATTCCAGCACTTGAGGTAGAACACCATCCAACTTTTTGGTAACCCCGCTTGTGGAGAAGGGAAAAAGAGATGAGTTCCATTTCTGGGAGCGTATGGACACCTACACACCCATCTAACGAACTTGTTATATAAGTGAAATCTGCATGATCCATGCATTTGACACTCCTTTCATGTTGTTTTCAGTTTTCAGTATTGCAAAATATTTTACGACTCCTCCTATTTGATATTTGTTATTAAAACGTGTTTTTATTACCGAATAATGTATTTTAGCAATAACAAACATATGACAGAGGAACCTATTCAAAAAAGTACGGGCCTTAGATCAAATTACACGGGTTTCCATCCTTCTAAAAATATTAGCCTTTCATAAACACGTGAAATGATTTTAGAGCTGCTATCATCAGTAGGTATACGTTCTCATCCCCATCATACTATGATTCTCAGGTATCGTATGATTAAAAATTCGTACTTGTTATGCAACTCTGGGGGTTTGTTTTTCATAGAACAGATCACTAGACTGTGAAGTGCAAATGAGAGTTAAAACTACATCCACCGACAAGAATAATAACGGCGCCTTTTTCTGTGTACACAAAATACCTTAATATTCAGGGAAATTAGGTATAGAGAAATTCATACCACACAACCTATTATCTAAAGAAAAAAATTATGGTTTACATTTTCTCATTCACCAAAAATCGTACTACTAATCGCAAAAATATGCGGATCATGCGATGATGAGCTTTTTTCGTATTCCTCTTCTTTAAAGAGGAAACTGAATCTCCGATAGCGACGCAACTGATTTGATCATCGGTGAATAGAAGGAAGAAAAAATTATAAGCGCTTGAGATGTAAGCATTGTGAACGTGTCAAATAAGAAAACGAGGCTTTGCTCTAGTTTTAGGTGCGGCATTTTAATCGTATTATCTTAAGAACGTTTTCCTCCATTCGCATTTAGGGATCTGTTCTTTGGGTAGTTTGAAGTACTTAACTATACAAGAAATATGTATTGCCTTACATGGACAGAATTGCTAGTGGGTGAACTAGGATATTATTTACATGCACACACCTTCTTCGATAATTTCCAAGGTTACTTCGCGTTAAAACTGCCGTGTATATGGAAAGGAAAAGGTGGTGGTTGTAAAGGTAGCTTCGTTTTTCGCTACTTTCGTTTTCTTTTTTCCCTTTCGCCCTGCTCGAGGTCTGATAGGAGCATTAACCACTCACGTCTTCAAAAGTGAATTACGACAGCATCTTTTGTCCACTCCACATCTTAAAGCCTTTCGACCCACAAAAAAGGCATTCAGCATCACCAAAACTACAACTAAAGTAAAGAACAGAACAGAGCTGAGCAGTTGTAGTCGTGGTGATGGTCGAAGCTGTAGCTACTCTAGATAAAAAAAAAACCATGAAATGGCTAAAAACGTGGTTGTAAGATTTTCCGTTGTCGTACTCCGCTACACATGCACAATATAAGCGAAAGAACGACATGGAGATATTCTTATGTGGCTAGTTTGGTTGGTGAAGCATAGGAAGAGCGATAAAAACTTGCCTCAAGATTATCGATAACAAGTAGCCAAAAAACCAAACTAAAAAGTTTGCGTATTACCACCACCACCACATCGCCTCTATCTCTCTTGTTTGTAGTACAAGACGGGGACGAAGAAGAGAAAAGACCACCCACCAGAGAAACGATATATGAGGCAAACTAGAGACCATCAAGAAGACCAAAATATAGGCATTAAAACTAAAAAAAGGATACACTTTCTTTCCACTTTCTCTTTTACAAGGCATTGCTTATGATTCGTGAAAGTAAGTAGTAGTAAAAGCGGTGATTGCAGCGTGTAACATATATACATGGGGATACACAAACTTATAGTCATTGTCAGTCATAAAATTCATTAGCATGTATCCCCATGTATACAAAAGGTAGGTGTATACACATCATTATTATAGATGTTTTGTACAAAATTTCCTTACTGGTTTTTAGGACTCAAAAATGAAAATAAGGAAATAAATGTGTTAAAAATGTGAGTATGCCCCCATCTAGTACATTTAGTTTCCACAATTTTTGTTTGCTCAATCTTTCATAAATAAATATACAGTTTTGACACGCAATTACGAAATTATTACATATCATATCATATTACATGTCTAATTACAGAAGAAGGTGGTGGTCTTTAACTTGAAATTTCAAAAAAAGGGAAAAGAAGAAAGGGTTGAGTACAACAATGAAAGACGTACATATCTGATAATAAGGGAACGGAAATTGGACCAAGGGTCGATAAACCAGCCATGTAAACTGCTACCGTCACCACACACTCCTGATACCATTCAGTAGCAAGATAAAAAATATGGCTTGGTCAAAGAGATGCATTTCATTTTCTTCCATTTTCTTTGGGTTACTGAGTGAGTGGTGTTAGTAATACCTTAAAGGGAAAACCAGAAAGCGATGATAATGTATGATGATATGATATGGCATTTTTTCTACTTCTTGAGGGTAATCGATGAATCCTTTCTTTTATTTTTTTTTTCCTTTCAAAAAAAGAGCAGTTTGGAAATCACCGTTTGATGTTGATGGTGATAACTCTCTACCAAGCGATTTTTCAATCTGTCCTTAACTTGACTCTGCAAACAAGTATCTTTCAATATTGGCGAGTGAAAAAGTAGAGAAAAAACGAGCTTCTTTGGGATTGGTATAAAAGTGGAAAAATTGCCAGAGTTTTCTCAAGAATGCATTTTCCCTTTTCCAATCGAAAATCACAATCTATTTTAATAGACAATTTGAAAGAGAGAGGAAAGAAAAAAAAGGATGAGATCGTGAATGGATTGTTGTGGAGATATGTAAGTATACATGACCGAGTACCTTGTTGTTAGTACTGAGAAGAGAATCTCCTCGAAAAAAAATATATACTTGTATTTCCCCTGTAGTGAGTACTGACCTTTTCAATGCGTTCAATTTCGCAGTGACTCATTTCCAAGGTAGTGAGTGACTGAAGGGCGATAAAAGCTTTCTTAGGGAGAGTGCGTATAGGATTTCCACTCAGGATAAGTTTCATGAGGCCTTGACAGTCAGGAAAGGCAGGCGAGGGCACCTCTCCCAACACATTATGGCTGAGGTCCAAGTCGACCAGGTTACTCAGACCGCGGAACGCTCGGGAGTTGATGTGTGACAGTTGACATCTTGATAAGTAGATTTTCTGGAGGTTGATAAGACCCGAGCGCATGAAATGATCCGGTGGTAGCGTTTCAAACTTGTTTCCAGAGATGTCAAGTACCTGAAGGAAGAGAGAAAAAAACAGTCAGCACAAAAAAGTTAGCGGACGACGAAGAAAGAAAAGTAGGAAAGAAAGTAAAAATGTTTGATAAAAAATTAAACCTCTTTCTTTTACTCTTTTACTCACTCCTTTCACTTTTTTCTCTCACACTCACTTGGTTTCCTTTTTTCTCTCTCTAAGTGCCATGCATATTCTATACTGCACTCCATCTCTCATATAACAAAACCAGCATGTTATTCCCTGGATCATATAAAAATTTATTTGTTTTATTCCAAAGTAAGTGGCTACATTCACCACGAGAAACACACATCGCCTCGAGAAATCTAAACAAGATATTTTTTGCCCCTCCAATCAAGTCATCATGACGGCTAAAACATTTTCTTTGTTTCCACTCATCTCCCATTTTTACTTTTCCATCTCGTAAACAACAAGTCAGCATCACTTCTTTTGCTCAGTTTTTTCATCTTTATTCCATACAACATTTAATATACACTTTATTTTTGCTGGTGGGTATAATAATAAATACTAATGTATATTTTCTTGGCTCAGCTAATATAAACGCTTGTGGAAGGTAGAACCCTGTCTATCTTGTTGGTTTGTTCTTCTTGTTTCCTATTTTATCTACTTTTTTCTTGTTTCTCCACCTTTCTCTTTTCCGTGTCTATCTTCTTCACTCATTCAAATGAAAAGACAAGGAGAAAGAGGGCAAGACGAAGAAGTAGGAATAGAAAAAGGTGAAATGTTAGACAGCTACACAAACATAACAATAATATGCATGTATGTATAACGATCAACTAGAACTTTCCACTATTCCTGCAAGCAACAAACAAAAGTTTATTTTCCCCCTTCTGCTGACACAGTCGAAAAAAGTGGGAAATCAGGGTCACATCTTGTTAAGCTGTTTGCTTTCACTCGTCTTTTTGCTGTATTCTGATTGCAAGTAGAGCAAAGTATATTTATGTGTGGAGAGAGAAGAAAGCAAAATTAGCTAAAGTCTTTTAGGTGGCAGTTAATTAGTTGAGGAAAGGAAATGTGGGATTATTTATCATTTATAGCGTACATACAAATTCCATCCTGGTTAAGAGTGTTCATTTTATTCAATTATTAATGTTTTGTTCAAAGAGATTCCCGCAAATTATTATCTTTCGAAAAAGATTTTTACTGGCTTTCTTTTAATCCTGTAAACATTTTGCTACATAAAAATAACATTGTGAATACTTTCATTCTATCACGTTGGATGCATGTACGCTCTTACGCTAAAAGGAAAAGGATGCGAGTTCAAGGTAAAATCTGTCATTTCGTGGCAGTGAATGAATGAGACGGATAGTATTTGTTTTACGTGCTCAACTTTTTCCCCTAGCTGTCTATTTAAGTATTTCAGGGAGTTTTAATATATTGAGAAAGAGAGGAAATCAGCACAAGATGCTGCATGACAAAGTGAGGTTTCTGTCCAGCTACATAAAACTTTGTTGTAAAAGCCTTCTCCACTCATATTAACAAGCTATAAGAGTTTTGTCGAAAAGTGTAAAGGCATCATCATACGTGAGTACGTACTCATATAAGTAGGTATTAAATGGCGCATTAAATTATTAACAGAGCAGCTGCTCTACTGCTATAGCTAAGTGTAGAGAGAGAGAGAGAAAGAGAGAGAGAGAGAGAGAGAGAGAGAGAGAGAGAGAATGTAATGTGAGAAAAGTGAGTAAAGTGGTGCGGTATATAGGCTATTAATGAGATCTTACTTGCGTTCCGGGATCAATGTTATGTGGGAAAGTCCTGAGTCCTCGATTGACGCACTCAACAGTCTGTTTGCCACCTTTCCACTTGCACACACAGTCGGACGGGCATGCAGAAACGAAGCCAAGTCCCATGACAAAGAGCAAACTGATTGACGAGCAAAGTTTTCCGTTCAACTTTCTTCCACTACCACTGCCACTACCTGCACCACCTCCTTTCCCTTTCCCTACCATTTCAAGCCGTTTTGGTCTCAGCAACATAATAAAAAATAGGGAAAAAACTCGCAAAAAACTCTTTTTTGCTTTATTTTCAAGTTGTTCTTCTGCCACCTCTCTTCCTGTTATTTTTCTCGTTTCTGCCTGTCTTACTTTTAACTTTCCCCCTTCTACTACTAGTTTTATCAGGTTGTTCGAGTTGGTTGAGAGTAGCGTTTCTCCGGTTCCGTTTCTCGTCAGTAAAAAATAGTCTTGTGTAGTAATAGCGGTAATATGACGTATGGGAGCGTAGACTTTCAAGAGGTATTAGAAAAAAGTACGAACACAATTTTATCGTTAAAACAACTATATAGCGTTCCTTATTTGATGGGAGGGAGAAAATATGTTGATAATGCTGATGATTCTGGAGTTGATGAGAGTTTTTCTCTCTTTCGGATCCTCGTCCCCTCAGTGTAAAAATACTGTTTGCTAAAATATCTAACAGTGGAAGAAGAAGAAGGATGACAACGGTACAATAAATATTATGTGGTTACACGCACGAACAAATCCTTTTTTACTTTTACCGTTCACGTTTTTCTACTTTTTACCGTTTGATTTTTTTCTTCGTTCATTTTTATGTCTATTACCATCGTTTCATACACATATATACGTATATACATAATATATAGAGAGTCACTTAAAGTACATTACATGTAATGAATTTGGAGGTGGAGGAGGATGAAAACATGAGCACGTTTTATTTGTGCGTTGTAGGAAAAGGTACAAAGAGTTTTCTTATCGGAGGCGGTAGTCCTGTAGATGCTGATGATATAGTTGGGTTTTCACTGGCAGCAGCCATTTCACGAAATACAGGTATCAACATCATCCTCATCATTTCTGGTGGGAGCAAAGTAGTCGTGTAAGTAGAAAAAGTGAGAGAAGGGTCATTCCAAGTCAAAGATTTATTTGACACTACTTTGGTAAATTCAGTGCCACTGCTACTCTTGCTTATGTTGATGGGGACTGGTAGCCGTTGTACTAGCTGCGAAAATAGAAGAATTAGTAAAGGTGGCTGTAGTCGTCGAAGTGGGAGTAATAGTAGTAGTATTAGAACTAGTAGTAGTGGTGCTGTTAATATTACTATTTGTCTATTGCAGGAGGATCGCACACTTGGTAATTGTCTACTTGCCATTTTACTGGCAGGAAACTCATCAGCACCATTACAATTCCTACTACCACTTGCACAAGTAGTAGGAGAAGAAGAAACAGAGGCATCGTCACAATCATCATCGAAGCCATTCACCATTTTATTACTCACAACTGGATGGGCACGCTCTCACATTGTTCATGGGCAGCGGTGGTGGTGAGGATGATGAGGAGGATGAGGATACGGATGATGTTGAGATGAACGGATGTATGGGAACAAAAAGCTCGGTGAAGAGAAATCTTGCTGGATGAGAATGATCATGTTGATGATGACGGTGATCATCATCATCTTCTCATGGTCCATTCTGCCATAGTGCTGGTCGTAGTAGTAAATTTGTAAGGTTAATATAAGGTATAGATATAGGTTTGTAGTTAGTTTACCAGAGAGTTATTTGTGAACGTGTGTGTCCAGCATATCACCAGTAGCACGGGAGAACATCAGGCAGAAAATGTGTCTGTGGTGTGGTGCTAGTTGTGCGAAAATGATATATTGTGTCGAATGAATAGAGAAACGATTTCCGTTAATTTCCCATTTTCTCTGTGGAAATCATTTTGACCGGAATATCATGATATAGTGGCATGGGAGTATCATCATCCTTCTCCCGTCAGGTTATTATTATTACTTTCACCATATCAAATAAATCGTGTGTCGGTGGCGGTGTGGATGATGATATCATCATCAGCAGCAACATCATCGTAGCGTGCTCGTCGCTGGTGTGCACAAATCATTTACTTTTTTGGTTTCCCTTCACTCTGGTTTTACTCAGTGTTTCAGTAAGAAGAACAAAAGAGTAGACGGGCAAGTTGGTTTTCTCCTATTGTTATATTTTTGCGTGGAAAGATTGCGTTTACGCGTTAAGATTGAATCTTCTCGTTTATTACAATTTTTAGAAATGTTCGCATACCCAGAAAATATTTCGACTTTTGATGCACAGATCCTTTGATACAGCGTGTATGAACGTCATGTGTTAACGGTTGGGATACCTGAAACATTTAAGAAATTGTTGCGTGTGAGTTTGATTTACGCTTTATCTTTTAAATTAAATGCTTCAAGAATAATTAAACGTTTCTATAAGGAGATGGAAAGAATGCTTTCTCGTCTCGTATGAAACGAAGGCAACAAGATTGATTTTAAAATTTGAAGCCAGCTTTTAGATATTTGCATTTTGTTTTTCATTCGTTTCCTGATTTCTGGTCAGTATATTCTCACAAATCCCTCAACAGAAAATTCAAACAGATTCAAAGGATTTTAGTTTAGGAGCTGGATTCCCAGCTTTCAAAGCTTCTTTTGGAGGATGATGATAACGATGACAACGATCACAATGATAACGATAATTGTATGAGATTTAATTGGTTGTACTTTTACCACTATGATCAAGAGGGAAAAGTCAATTCACGAGCCATTTAATAATTTTCCCTGTTCCGCTTCCTATTAGAAGTAGAGAGTCGTGCACTCAATGTTTATATGTGATACAACCCTTTGTTCTACTCATTCTTTGCTTAACTACTTTTGCAGGATTTAAAATAATGCTCGACTCACATGCATGGGCACACACACTTACTCATTATGGGTTTAATGGAATTGCCCTCTTTCCTCTCTCTCCGTTTCAGAGGGAGAAAATGTACATGCAATTTAATCCTACAATATATAATGGAGATAGTACGCAATATAATAATAATCACTAATCTTTGTACTTGGTAGAGTAAAAGACGAAAATGAGAGTATAAGGGCGAAAAAAATAAAGAAAAGTTTGTGCTGTAGAGTGGGACTTTTGTGCTTAATACTTTGCGATAATTATTATTACTCTGCGTTCTCTCAGTTGGTGTTCTCATTCTGAACTAAATGAGCAATAAGATTTGTACACTACTGCTTGCTGCTCTATGTTATTATTATATACCATTTGTTAGATATTTTTAGGGTTCAAGTGCATGGACGTAATAATAATCGCAATAATAGTAATGAAATACTACATTTGTGCCACTACATTTCCTATAGAGAATTGATGTAAAAGATTAAAATGACGATGTTGGCGGTATTAATTTTGAGTTGTATTTCATTTCTTAGATACTCTCGTAGTTTCTGTGGTGGTGCTAGCTTTGAGGATATATGTTTAGCTGCTATTATCTTCACAGTGCGCAAGTATTCTTGCAGTGTTTCTAGATTTTCTTGCCAAAATATTTATGGCGAACAAATAAAGGAGGAAAGTTTCCTTTCTTATTGTGCCTAACAAGTGGTAGGGAAATGCACCAATTCTATTCGCCCCTATAAAATACTTTGTTAGCACTAGGAAGTGCGTAGGATGAGTTCATCCTTAACAAGATACAAATGATCATAAAAGATTCCTGCTTCCAGTTTGTTGCCTTCGTTGTCTCCCTATTTTTCGTTTTTTTTCTAAATTCAGTTACTTTAGTATACCTAATAATTTTTTAGTATCTTTTGTATAACTTACAAAGGAATTCATGCTTCAATCTTACTCATCATTGTCAACAATTCATAATAGGAAATGTCACTAGATTAGTTTTTTTGTACAATCCTTGTTTCTAAGGATAAGCTGTTTGATTAGCAGTTACACGTGTTTTTTTCTTTTTTTCCGGCATGGTTGCAAACAAGGCAGAGATAGAGATTGGACAGTATATTGGGAGGACGCAAACGTTTCTGATCTTCACTGTCGTGTAATAATACTCCCCCTGTAAGTCAGAAACAAGTGGCCTTCGAAGGAATGGCACCAGTAGTTGATGTTGACTGTTGTTCTTTTTATTATTGGTGTACCAGGGAAAAAACGGAGATAAAGAAACACGATATGAGCATCAACAACTTTTCAGTTGAGAGAGGAGAGAGAAAAAGTGAAATCTCAAAGGGGCAGTCCTCCTCCTTGCTCCTCTCTATGTCCTGTCACAATAGTACAACTGAAGCAATAACATCAACAACAACGTAGCAGCATCATTCGAGGGGTTGATGATGATGATGATGGCGATGCGGCATCAAACGAATGAGACACTTGTTCTGATCCTCTGCTCCTACTGATGCAACTGATGAGGATGATGAGAACAGAGTTGAGAGTGAGATGAGCAAGATTGCATATCGTCTTTTGATATCTTTGCTCCTTTCGAAGTTCAACACTACCGTCAAGCTTTGTATATAGTTTTTTTATATTATCGCTGAGAAAAAGCTTTTGAATGTGTGTCTTCTTCTAGCTTTCGTTCTACCAGCTTGTTCGATTTATTTCTCCTTGTTTTCTTTCACAACCGTAATATTATTGATAGTAACAATGCGAATAACATGGAATAAGTGGAGTAGGAAAAAGAGACGAAAAAAAGTGTCAGTTGCCACTGATGTGAAATTAGATATCAACAGAGATCAGCGTTACTCTTTTGAAGAGATGTGTTTTTTCCTTCTTTCTGCTTGTCCTTTTTTTGGATGGATGATATGATGATGTTGATCATGATCCGATAGTCTCTGCAACTGTAATAGACTCTGGTGTACAGTAATATTATACGGTTGCCTTTCTCCTTGACTTTCTATGGTTCTTTTTCAAATAAGAAAGTTAACAGAGTGGAAATAAAGGTTTTTATTTATTCTTTTTTTCTGCCCTCTGTGTATTTGTGTACTTTGTGTTTTGTTGACTGCTGCTGTTGAAGTTGTTGTAATTGTACCAGGGGTGAGTTGTCTTTAGAATTGGAGGAGAATTGCAGAATGGAAGTCTTGAACGATGTCGGGAGCACATAAGAAGCACAAAAGCCAAATCACCAATATAGGGAGAAAATCTACTGCTTCATGAACCGTTTCGAAAGGAAAGGGAGAGATGATCTTTATGAGAGCGACACTCTTTTTCTCATTTTCGCTACGGACAAGTAGTGCAGTGGAAACTATGTGGTAGAATAGTAAATATATCTGTATATACTATTCTTATATACAAACAAGGAAACAGCTAGGTACATAGTTTTAAGTGAGTAGACGAGAGAGAATCAGTACTTATCTCCTTTTTTACTTCATCTCTCCTCAAGACGTGCTGATGTTGCTGTCCAAAGAGAGAGAAAGAGAAACGCGAACGAGCAAAAAATGAACGGAAATTTTCTCCAGAGATGAGATTTTGTTCTTCCTCTTCTTTTTTTATTCTCTATCCTTCTCGTTCTTCTCTTTTTCAATAATAGGTTGTGATACTACCACTTCCACTGGTAGCGGTTGTAGCAGACTTTTTCGATAGGTTTTTTCATGTTGCTCGAGTCTTCATTCTTCTTCTTGATGAAGAGGACCAGAGGTTGATCCTCCTTAGAGGAACATTATGAGCTGGTGGCATAAGGCCCTAATACTTCTGCTTTCACCCACACACATTCACACATACACAAACATTCATAGAGCCACTAGAGAGAAGTCGTGAAGCACCGCGAGAGCAATGGCATGAAAAGAAGTAGAAAAATTCGAAATGAAAGGGGGAATCATATCATCAGCAACGCCATCATCATCTTCTACTTCATCGTCCACAATGAAAATTGATATAGCGTTAAAGTATAAACTCTTCTTGTACATACTACGCCTATCATCATCATCGTTGATCGCGTTGATCGTGTGGTGGTGATTGTTGCTGAGTATTAGTTCTTCTTCTTCTTGTCGCACACTGCTTCTCTTTATACACGAAGAAAGATCGTTATTATTACTACTTCTGCCACCATTATTATTATTATTATTATTATGCTCTCGCAAAAGCCAGATAAGAAAGGACGGGTTGATGATGATCTCGATTATGATGACGGTTGCCACCAGCAGTTCATTTCATTTGATTTGAACAAGTCCAAGTCAATAATCCTTCTTTGTATGGATGCTCTTCATCCTCTTATTGCTCGTCGTAGCTTTTCTGTTACAAAAAAAGAGAAAAAATACATGGTATAATAAGAAGATGCACATAATCATATTATTATTAATAGTATCACTTTTCCTTTTCATATCACCAGTGCCACCACGTCTTCTCCATTTTTGCACATTTTTACAAAAAAAAATCCATGGTCACATTATTACACTTACTATTTGTCTAGCCATATGCCTATGAAAAATGAAAAATATGTATGTGTTATGTATATATACGACTCTTTAAAAGTTGGAAAAATCTGTGGATTCAGCAGTCTTCCGTAGTGTATTTCCAATAACAAGCATGAAAAGAGGCATTGAGTGTGATCACATATAGTTTTCCTGTAGCACACATTGTAGGTATTTCCAGAGACCTTGGTTTACGGAAGATGAGTAGATATGCTGTAGAAGTAGTTGTAACAATAGGATTATTATAAGCATTGAGCAAACATCATATGATATAAATACACCGTAGGTTTGATCCGTGTGTGAGAGTGAGTAGATTTATCTTGGAGATGAAGAAGGAGAAGGGAAGATCCAAGACTGCTACTATCATCATCGTCATCACCACCAGAAAATCTCTTCTACCCTCATCTCTCCCCATTTACTTTTCTCTTATGCGTCTTATCCTCTTTATTTTCTCTATTGCCCTTTCTCGCGTTTGAAAGTTGAAAGGAAAAGGAAAAAAATGTAGGGGAAAAGAGATGAAAGCAGTGAACCTGGTAATCGTACTATTTACTGTAGGACTCCTGTCAAGTACCGAAAAATGCAATGGTGAAAATCAGGACGATAGTGATGGTGGTAGTGATAGCATGCTAGTAATGGTATTGCATGATAAGATAGTAGTGGTGAAATAAAAAACCAGTTTTAAAGGAAAAAGTAGAAACGAACGTATGAGCGGACACGTTTAAAAAAACGAAATAAGTATTTTTTCAAAGATGAGAAGAATGAAGCAAAAACAGTTCAGTTCATCGTCGATACTATACCTCTCCCATATACATAGCCTATTGGTGTATATACATGCACATGTGAATGTGCACGCATGCATGTGACCATCATCAGGGTGTTTAGACGTGGCATGCCCATATCAGAAAATCCATTTTTCTTAGATAGAAAAACCCATTTTATCAAATGAAATTCAAATAAGCATTGGTATACAAATATAACATGTATTTGACCATATAAAAGGTAAAAAGAAGAAGAGAAAGGGAGTACCAAAGTTGCGCCAGATTACTGAATAGTCGGCAGAATCTAAATCATTGCACATCTTATTATGATGCATTGCTTCACAATGAGTACGTCTATAACGGTTTACAATTTTTCATAATTATAACTGTGTATCCTTTCCCCATTTTTCGTATTCTCTATTGAAGTGGTTCCTTTCGTCCTCACACCAGACACAAACCACTTTTCTTAAACTTATTTTTTCCTTTCTACATTAAAAAATATTTCTACACTGACTATTCTTTCGAACAAGTTAATGTTTCTATTTCCCCGCTAACTTGTGCAGCCAGAAAAAAGTAGCTGTGACGATCACGATGTTGATGCTATGCTAGGCTTCACTTTCTAGGATCATGTTGTTAGTGGCCAGCAGCTGGAACGACATGGAAGAAGGAAATACCAAAAGGTAACAACGTTTCTTTTCTCTTTTTCTCTCCATCAGCCACCACCAAACCAAACGGAACCACCTTCGAATATACACTTTCACTTCCTTTCCTTTATATATACTTTTTCTTTCTTTCTTCTGATAAAACGTAAACTGGTAAAACGTGCTTCCCACACTTAACTTGTTTTCTTCATACTGAATGCGTGTATGTGTTTTATTTTTGCAACAGAGCATTACCGCTGTTATTACTTCTACACTTAAATGTGTAATAATAATACCATGAAAAAAGGAATAGTGGGCTACAATTCTTTGCATTGCTTTTATATGTATACCTATGTATATTGAGTATCGCCAATATCATCATCACTACCGTGACCCTTTCTTTCTTTTCTTCTGATTTCTTTTCAAACATTCTCATTCCTTGTTCTTCCTTTCGTTTTCTCTCTCTCTCTCTCTTCCTTTCCGATAGGAAACGAAAACGGAAAAGAGAAGAAATACGAAGAACTTTCTTTTTCTTCAATCATCATTGAGTCCTTCGTCATCTCCATCGTGAGTATCCGCCTATTCTTAGCAATTTCCTCCGTATATAGAGGATTCGTTCGAATATAAGATATAAGATAAAGTAAGAAAGAGTCCTAACTTGTAACAAAATAGTTTTAAAATGAGCACCAAGAACCAGTAAAGATGTAAAGTTCTGTGAGTATCATGACGCATACAATTCATCTTCTTCAGTTTAAACTGTACTTCACCTAACATGAATCATGCACCTGTTTTTCTTTATTCCAAAAACCAGGCTCATCAGGTTCATAACCAGTAGGTCAATTTTATTCCCAAAGTACCACAGTCGTCTTTCTCACTTGGCTCCCTAGAATGCATTCAAAATGCGAGGACATTGCGTTGTACAAATGTTAAAAGTGCATACAGAGGAAAACAAATGACGGGAAAGGGACGCAATACGAATTTTACCCAGGTCTAACAATGTTTCGTAAGAAAGAATTCCAAAAGATAGCCCCTGCATCAAAAGCAACAGCAAGTTGCATGCACTGCACAAAACCATAATATAAATAAATTACATGTGCAGTATGAATGTAGAGGACAATTTTCAAAGAAAAAAGCTACATAAATGCAAGCACCAAGATGGAGAGCACGTCTTTTCTTTTCCTAAAGCCAGAATGGAACGTCACTAGGGAAAAAAGAAAGAAGATACTTATGTGAAACTTGTTTTCCGATCACGTCCCCCACCTTTTTACTTGATTTTCCACACCGGCACCAAAGTTAATTCTTGTCTTTCTCTTTCTCCTATGTTCATATGACACACTACAAAGTCGCTTTGGATATACTACTGTTATAGTATTAAAGGGTCATCCAAATTATATTGTACAATTGTTGTAGCATCAAAGCCAAAAGCAGCAACCAGCACTTCTCAGAACCAACCCTGCAACCATTCAGTCAACCAAACTAGCCAAAGTTGATCTTATGTATATGGACGCTAACGCTACTATTTGACTGCTTTAAAGAGCAAATACGCAAAGTTCATTGGAAACTGTAGTGGCGTGACTGAACGTGTGTATTTTGTCTCCACACGATATGAAAAAAAATGCTTCCGTACCACGCACGGTTATCATTAGTATTATTACTGCTATGAATGTGTCGGGCGAAAATAACTATTAGCGTCTTTAAATAGAACGAAAGGAAGATTATTGATATTCTCCGACTTTCTCTTACAATTTATATATATTTTTAGTAGGGGTTGCTTCGTGGGTGAGAGTTCACTGAAAATTCTGAGAAAAAATAACTGTAATATTTATTCGTATATAAATTTATAGATATTCGTTCTCTCATTCGATTTTTCTTTATAAGTAATACTTTTATGCGAGAGCTCAGAGTGTGTGAAAGAAGCAAATAAATACCCAGATAGAGTCGGGAGCAGAAGCGGTAGGTAGTATTTTTTCATAGTCGATGGGACATGTAATGAAAGGACTATAAAAATGATTAATTCAACAGAGAGTGTTGCACAAGCATTCATTGGTGATCATCCCAAGCGATCTTTCACTTCCACTCATGTGCATTCCCATCATCCATCTCTAGGTATATGCTTGTCTTGCACTCCAAACTCCATACCACTCTACCTGCCAATAGAAAATACATACTTATTTATGTCGGTATGCTTTTAACCCTTTTATTTCTGCCGTTAGCTCTACTGTGTTTATTTATGCGCGTACATTTGTGTATGTTTGCAATAGCTCTCCACATTTCCCCTTCTTTTTTGGGGAAAAATGGGAAGACAAGGAGCAGGAGAAAAGTAATAAAAAGTGGCCACTTTATTTTCTACGACTAGGCAACAAACCTGGTCTTATAAGTTATGTAATAGATATTCACGTAAGAAAACTATCTGTACGCACATCGATATCATGGGAGAAGGTAATTGTGGCAATGTGTTTTATTAAAATTGCGCATCCAACGGTAAGTTGGTGGACACGTCTTGTGGAATAAAACTAATCGCTTCACGGAGAAAATAAAATTGAAGAATACTTTTTTCATTCAAGTAAGAAGCGGTAGTGGCGACGGAGAAGGCGGAGGTGGTCTGGAATGAAAAATGGAAGAAGAGGAGGAGAAAAGGGAAGTTTAAAAAAGTGCGCTCCGTTTTTTATCAGTTTCCTTTTCTTCTGTCCTTTCCCTTTACTATCTCACTTCCGCTTGGATTTTGGAGCATTGGAAAGCAGTGGTGGCATGAGAATGTTCATTTGTGTGATGGCATCAGATCGCCTCGAGAACCACTGGTAAATATGTGGAAAAAAATTTTCTAATGAAACTTTATTTTTCGAAATTAGGGAATGATTATGAGTGGTGTCCTGTGTACTACGTACATGGACCTGATATTTTGGCACATTTGTAACAGGAAATTATAACCTATTTTCGAACAAGGGAATGTTTACTGCAGACGATCTCGACGATCTGTACATTCTGCCGAGTATTCTGAACGATGTCCATGACACACTTATATCTTAAGACTGTTGTATTGCAGCATTTGTTATGCGTGGGTCGACAAATGTCACCAAAATTTAGAGTTGCAAATAGGAGAGAGGAATTGTAATAAAAGAGGAAACAGATGTTGTTGTAATGTTCTAAATCAAGACGACTGACAAGTATGCAAAATAGTTCCTGAAATATACTTTTTGTTTCCTTTCAAGTTTGTTTTGAATTTTGAAGAAATGTTGCATCCTCACAGAGGCCTTGGTTCCATGTAAATGCTTTAGAATCGATATGTTGAGACTACGTTTTGAGGGGTTTTGCTTCATATTTTTTTAGATAAAGACAACCAATATACAAGACATGAAAAATTTATTAGAAAAAAATGAAGCTTATAGTTGCGTAGAGATAACAAAATACAAGTTACTTATTGAACAATAATCCATTATAATGAGGATATACACTTATATAGGTGAGACTGCATAGGTGATAATACACTGTCTTAAAGTCTTTCCAGCTATACCGTACCTGTTAATATTACAACAGACAGATTGAAAGCATCATCATGACAAGAGATACTAAAAATCTGAAATTGGAACTTTCCGTCGTGTTTAGGTAATAAGTAATGGAGAAAGTAGAGCAGCAGTGTATATACATATTTGAAGCAGGAATTCCACGAAAATACCTCCTAGAGTCATGCACATGATTTGATTATTATGATGTTTTACGACTGCTGCTAATGGGAAAATACTAAAATGCAGGGAAAGTAAAACTTTTCAATAAAAGTAAATAATAGTGATGTGGCAAGCTAAATGCATTGAGCGTAATAAATAATAAAGTAATGTTATTATACATACTTATAGAACATACATATTATTGAGTCTGCAATAGAAGTATACTTCGTGCGTGCTCTTTCAACATGTAGAGTTAGTTTCTGCGTATGCTTTGCAGTACATAGTGCAGTGTTTATTGTGTAACATCATGTTATGAAGATGTTGCTTATGCACTCATGCATATCGTCAAAGTATGAAGCATGGGCATCAGACGGGTTTGTACTTCATAAATAGAAGGAGGGCTACTGTTTTATCTCTCCACTTTCTCATGACTTTAGTTTTGCTCTTGCGTTTTATGGAAAAGTTTATTTTTCCCGTTTATTCATTCAACCAAAGCCGAACTACAAGTTGATGTTCAGACAGACAGAGAGAACGAGTGTGTGTGATTCTTTTGAAGAAGAAGACTCAAATCACAAAAAAAGTTTATCTACTCACTCACACTGACACATACATGTTCCTCGAGAGGACTGACTCTCGTCCTATACATAATACTTTGGCCAATTGTCATCGAATATGGCTAATGTAAAAGGCCGACGTGATACATATTTTTAAACGTCCCAGTTTTTGTCTCATCATTTATTTATATCGTTGGTCCGTCTGTGTGGTTTAATGCAGCCAGGAGGAAAAAAGGAAAAGAAAAGAATTTTTATGAGAACTGGATGCACACATTTCTTCACATAATATTAAATACATACTCTGATGTGTGTGTATGTATCTGCAAAAGTATAAGTTGGTGCTTTCTTAGAAAAAAAGTAGCAATACTTGTTACATCATAAATATCATGGTAACCTTTATTTGCACTTGTTGTAATATGTAGGATAGGGATATATGTGTATGTTTTAGCGAACTCACTATTTCCAAAGAGAAACGCATAAAATGATATTGCGGAAATGAGAGAGTAACAGGAAGTAGGTCTACTATTATTATAATTTACAACACTTTTTATCTTCTTGTTTCTAATTTTTCCCCTATTCTGTCACCATTACAAGGAATAAAAAGAAGGAATGTATTTCTCATGAAAGGGTAGCACATATTATGAAACCCGAAATAAAAAGTTTTTTTGGCAAGTTTTTCTCCCCGAAATTCTTTAAAAAATAAACACAACAATTATTGGTACAAGGTAAGAACATATTCGAATACCAATTCTCAATACTATACTGTTTGATAATCTACCAGACTAGACATTATAAAATTGCCTGTCTTGTGGCTTCGGTTGTTTTTCCGAGATTTACAAAATCCTCACCTCAGGTTAGCAATGTATATATGAGGATGTCAGCCATCTCAGAATCATCTGAATTATTAGGAGAAATGTTTCTCGTGATAACTGGAATAAGTTAAGTATGCTCTCTGGCCACAAAAAATATTTCAGCGGTAAACAAGGGGGGAAACTGATTCACGCTTCCCCAAATAAAAAAATAATTAAAGCAAGGGAAATGATTCGAGGTTCGTCTGAGCATACTAATTAAAATCTCCCACTGTATTTATACACGTCACACATATTAAATTTGAGATTTTTATAGTTAGAGAAGAGATTTGCGAATCTTTGAGTATGCAAGTGTGTGTGCCTAGCTGACTTTTGATGATGTAAACGGAAGTCGAAGTAGAGGGAATAAGCTGAAGTAAAAATAACATGCGGATGAGTGAGTGTAGTAGAGGTAGCGGAGGAAGAGGGTGAAAGTAAATAGCACGACGTGAGTCCCATTCCGTAAAAGTAGGATTCTGATCATGACGGTGGTAGTGATGATGATGATGATGATTCACGAGAACATTTAACATTTTATTGAACTTCTACTACACTGCTTTCTCCCTCACTTGGCTAATCCTTTTCCGTTTTTGCTCATCAAATCAGTGAGGCAAATTTTGACGTAAGGCTATGACATTTTACACAGCTACTACCACACGGAAGAATATGCATCTAGCTGACTTATTAGTTTAGTTGGCTTTCTCTCTCTCTCTCATCATCTCCACAGGGGAATGTAGAGTGATTTATGTAAGAAGAATGAAATGCATACCGTGAAAATATTTTCCTGTGAAATACTACACTTGGTTTTGAGGGAAATTTTATTACCGAGTACAAGTTTTACGCCGCTTTACACACTCATGCTCTAGGATATTGTATACTGTGAGTTAGTATATTGGATGTCTTACCGCCGCAAACACACACATACACAGTCTTCTCCGTTTTGATGATGTTTCTAGAGGAAATGACACAAGAGAGTTTTTACTCTGCTCTCTGTGTTTGCTACATTTCATCTCTTTGACTTTGCCTATGTGTGTAGTATGTGTTATCATATTTCCCATAAATAAGCCCGCAGCGGTCTTCTTCCTCCTTTCTAAATGACTTGGTTAACTTTATGACAAGCTCGTTCAGTCACCGGGATGGGGAGAGATTTGTCGGGAGAGTCTATTTAATAGACCTGACAAATCAACTGTGTGACTTTATTTTTTGCCTGGATTAGTTGAATAATAGCGTGTTTCGCCAGAGTTACTACATCATAAAACTGGAACATTTCTCACGACATGGGCAAGCCAAAGAAAATGTACGTATAATCGCTTGCTTCATCGTCATCACCGTCATTTGGTTTCCTACTGCGCATCTCAATTTTCCCTTGGAATGAAACGAAGGTAGCACTGGCAGATGTGATGTGGCGTCATCATTCAAGTGGAAAGTTAATGGGCAAGAATTTTGTCAAATATATTTTTATATATCAATAAAAAAATAATGTATTCAAAGCTAACTATTCTAAGCACTTGTTCAGTTGGGTTTGAGCTTAGTTGTACAAATGGTAGATTATGCGAATTTATGTAAGCAAAACTACTGTTGCACACTGCTATTTTTATGATGATGATTATTATTATGATCATGAGACAAACATGTTGTGAATTTGCATAAAAAGATGTCTATCTTCTCTATGCATGTTTATTCCACGACTACAAAATGTCTTTTGCTCAATGCTCTCTCCAAGAGAGAACATTTATTCTTGACAGAATAGCATCCTTAAATGGGAGGATGTCATTGTTTATTTACGATTTTGGTATGCGGTTACATCATTTACTTATTCTTGTTCTTCTCGCTTTCTCTATCCCCCCAAAATCCAATGTAAGAACAAGGTGCCAGTCAAATGGAGAAAGTAGGGTATGAAAAGGATCTGCTTGTTTATTCTTACCCTTCCACAAATGATGATGATGCTTAGAAGAGGAAGGAAGTCAAGGAAGAAATTATTACGTGGCCTGACCAGGATAAGATGCACACATAAAATGTACAATGTTCTCTGGCAAAAAAAAATGTTTCACGTTTTTGTGGGGATATTTCCAGTGAAATATGAGTGTTTTGTGGGAGCGTCGACTTCAACTTGACTTTCTTCTAGAGAATCAGTGTTAGACTCCTCTCATATTACAGTCCCTTGGTATATTATGCAAACATAAGTTGAGAAGCAGTCGAAAAATTCTACTTCAAAACTAAGAGTAACAAACAACAAGAAAAAACCCAGCGACAACAACAACAATTTAGTAAGAGCTTAGCTTAGAAGAGAAGGAGAGAGGAACTGTAAAATAAATAATGTTAAATGAGATACATTATCCGCTGACGTAAACACGAGAAAATTGTGAAGGAAGAAAAGCAGATAGAAGACTAGAAGCAGGTTTTGAAGTAGTGTGTGTATGTAAAGATATGTGCGTACACCACTTATATTGCTGACATTCATTCAATTCTGTATTCTTCACAGGCCAAAGTTGTTTTCTTTCACGCTCACATAGAACTTTTCAAGAGAGAAGACACTACTATGGTGAGAGAAAGCAGGGAAAATCTGAATGAAAAACCGCATAGTAGAGATGACTCAAAATTGTGCATGCGAATGAGCATGTTTACGTGTTTTTTCTCTCCGTAGCTACACTATTATTATGCAGAATATTGTACATTGTTGTCTTGCTAGTGTTATTATAGGAGCGAGAAAAAATAGATGTTTTTTGCAAGTAAGTTTTGTTTGCATATCTCTGCATCTTTGTGTGAGACGGAGAGAGTGGAAAAGCCAAAAGATGTTTTCTCAAGTCAACAGGAAGCCAGAGAAAAGGATTCATGGAACCTTAATGAAAATTTCAAGAATGTCTTGACAGGCTAAAAGAGATGAAGAAAGGAAGAGGCATGATGTAGCATCAACAACAGTATCAACAAGAACACTAGGCCTTTTTTGGTAATGACGCTGATATGCATAATGGGGGTGGTGCGGAAAGAAAGCCGTAGTGTTAGAGAGAGGTGTTTTGTGTAGGAGTAAAATAGTTGGTGTTTGGTGTGGCGGTGGTGGTTATGTGGTCTATTTATTTATTATTATAAGTAAGTGGAGTATGAGAAAGGAAGAGAGGGAGTATGTGCACTTTTGGAAAAGTGGTTAAAGACTTGAATGTGTGTGCTGCTCTTCTTTTCTTCTTCTTCATTGTTACGCCTGTCTTGTACAGTATTTGCAAGGAAATTTGCCTTGTTATCCTCTCTCTTTTTTGCTCTCTTCGTGTCTCACTCGCCTTACTTTACTCGAGTTTTATGTTATAATCTATGGGAATGCTATAACATAAAATATGCATATCGACAAATATATCTAGATAGAGTGTAAGTGGAACAATGGGGATGAATAAATACACAGACAAAAACATGGTGAATTGTTCTTCGTGTTTTGGTAGCAAAATGGGTTGCGGTTTTTTCTCTCCCATTTTCTTCTACAGCTGGATGTATGAAGGTGAGCCATTATGTAAAGTTCTTGAAGGTCTATTTTTAAACGGGAAAGATGTACAACGCTAATTTTTACGGTACTGGTACTGTAACCTACTTTGCAGGTATTACAAAAGGAGCAGCCTATATTTATGGAATGGAAACAACTCGAATATTTTGAATCTTCTTATGATTCTATTCATGCCGGTGTTATTTCTTTCGAATGATTATGCTGTCTTTGTCTTTGAAACAAACTTATCTTTCAAAAACATATGCAGAGTGTTTCAAATTCTTTAAATATTTTTCGATTGAATGAAAACTTTACCTCATATTTTTAAACGTTGCTTTTGGCAATGTTTCCAACTTTTTTTTACGCGTAAGCATAATAAAATTTACAAATATTACAAAAAGATATTTTTGTTGAAAAAGGCCATTCTATCAAAAGACTATGTGCTTGCAATTGGAAAAAATGAAAAAGGCGGAAAAAATTACGAGCTAAAAATAATAAAAATATCTTGCAATTTCCGTCCCTTTCTTTTCATTATAAAGGGAAAACATGAACTCTTTCTTACACTTTGTATGCTATTCCCAATTTTCTTCACGCACGCTGAACGAGTAGAAGACGACATTGTAATAACAATAATAGCTGTACAAGGACGAGGACGGAAGAGAATGAATAAGAGAAGAGAATGGAATGTTGAGCAAGTCAACTTGCCATGGGAATATAATTGGTTGATGCAAAATTTTATGATGCAATTACACTTCCCGTTCCCCTGTCATTATTACATAATACAAAACCATTAACATCATCGTCGTCGTTTATGTCATTCCACCACTCATGCTTTTTCGTATTCAGTTCTTAGCCATACTCTTCTTCGCATGCCATGTAATTCTTTGCTTGTATTCAGTGTTTTCGCTCCCAAGAGAAAGTCCTTACTAAGTCTCTATAGTCTATACCCTTTGATGTAGCTTCCTAAACTGAAAAATGTCATTTAACTTTTATAAAATTACAAAATTTCCGGAAACATTACTCTAATTTTAGGTTCGGAGTTACATTTATATTCCTTCAAATCTCACTAATTTAAAGCAACGACTTTAAGCGTGTGCGACTTTTTTTCTAGATTTCCTCGAAACGCAATAAGCATGTCAGTCAACAAATAATAAAGATTTAATTTTTATCTTGAAACATTTTCCCTGATGTGTACTTTTCAAATAGATTTTCTAGAAAAAAAAGAACAGTTCTTCCTTTACCGGCTAACTAAACAACATGTCAATTTTATTCAAGTATAAAAAAATTCAGACTTATAATACATAAGACTTTGGGAACGGTCATATTTCTTTATGAAAATTTAGCCTTGTAAATACTTATAGCAAACACAAATACAACTGCCTGCGATCTACTCCGCTAAAATCTGTATTTGTCCAAATCGTGCTACTGAGAATGATTTCTTTGGTTACGCAACCAAATTTTGAAGGATTGAGATCATTTCCTCAAAATATTTGCGGCTAAAATGCAATTGAACGTTTACACTCGAAAATGATTAAATGTGAAATAAATTGGAAAATGTATTAAATTTATTTCCTCGTGTAAACCGAAAATCGGAATTTAATTTAATTTATTTTTACCCCGACCATCATCTCAGCAAACAGCAGACTCTCAGAACTGGCATGTTTTCTCTTCAACTTGATGAATAATTTCTTCCAGCGTAGCTGTATAGGGTCTACAGGGAAAACGCAAAATAAACCAAAGGCAAGACTAGAAATGAGAATGTCTGGGAGAATCTTCATCAGCCTGACTGGTTAGTAATGGTGAATTTGTGGTGCTGGATCATGATGAGTCACAAGAGGGAAAGGAAGTGAGGGCAAAAGATTTAATGAGAAATGACCCATGCATATTTTCTGACAGGAAGACAAAGAAGTAGAGGAGGGACAAGAAGACTACTGGTGCGACAGACGCAGACTTAAGAAGACTGGCAGTAGCAGAAGCAGCATTACATATCACACCATCAAAACAAGTAGTATTTAGTTGTCGTCTCAAAGTTTATACTATTTATTATTTTTTCTTCTTCTTTCTGGCACAGTGCAAAGCTACTACGCATTTAGCTGACGAACCTCCCTATTTATTTTTAAGGGAAGACGAGAAATGCTCAAAGCCAGATAAATGTAATAAAATCAAAGCATCGGAGCGACAAAGCTTATATATCCTCCTCAACTGCTTTCCCTTTGAACCGTGCATGAAGAGTAGAAAGTAGATATGTATGTTCCTACACAGAGTTCATTTTGTACGAATATGACCTCTACTCTGGACTCCCATTCCTCCTACACATCAACAGCTGAAGAGAGAGGGGAACTGGAATAGAAGAACAGAAGTTCAACAGACTACATACTCCGTTCATTTTGCGTTACCTCCCATCCTTCCTAAAATATACATTATGTTGTATGTGTCGCATCGTGCCTATCTCCTTCTGTACATGCTGTTTTGAGAATTCGTCTACAATTTGTGAGTCCCTTCATTTTGGGTGTATATATCTGACTGAGAGAAAATGTGCAAACTACACGTATCTACGGTTTTCTGATGGCATGTTTTTTCCAGGGGATAGTTGTACGTCTTCTTGGAAATGTTTATTTATTGCTGCATTTGTCAAAATGACTTTGTGGAAGATATCATGGTGCCCTGTGTGCTGGTTTCCAACCATTTATCAATATTTCACGTTGTGAGCACACACACAAAACTTGGAAGAAATGGTTGGTAGCTTTGGAGAAAGAGAGCGACGGGAAAGAGATATAAAATAGTTTGTGTGTGAGTTGCGTTGCTCCAAGTTTTCGACTCTCAGCCAAACCACTACAGTAGTCTCCAGTCACCACTTTCACAAGAGGAGCAGCACCATTACCAGCCTCACTATAGCTACAAAATAGACAGAATCTATTATAAAACATGCATTTATGCATGTATTGTTATCGTGTTTTACTTTAATATTATGTCATGTAATATAAATATATACGATATATGTTATGTCACTTCTGCTTTGGAAAATATTGCAGTAATGGTATCACAGCTGGGAGGCAAAACAAAGGAAAAATGTGCTTTCACTGAGCCACCATCAAATCAGCTATGATAGAAGTCACCACTATATAAAAAAAAGTTGCAAAAATTTAAAACCGCAAGTAGTCCTATCGAATACAAAAATGTCAGTGAAAAAATGAGTGGAAAATTAGACGACCTAGCGGTAGCGATACAAAGAGAGTTCTGCAATGAAATTTTAAGTGTATATTTGCAAATCGGTTCTATACTTCCGTAAAAATTATTCCTCAACATAAACTTATTTCATGCATTAATCGAGTCAATTTGTAGATTTTTATTTGTACATGGACGATTTGTATTGACATTAGCATTGAAGTATTCTGTAGCTTTGACTTTCCGATAGCTGACGATATAGCCCTTTTTTCCTTGCCCTTCATAGTTATCTGTGCTTGTCTATCTATACCAAATAATGTAACACTTGGATTTTTAAATACACTCATAAAGACTGAATAGATACATTAAGTTTCTTCCAAATAAAGCCATGTTCTCCGTCATCACCATCATCTTTTCAACGTCATCGGGATTCCTTATAGTAGCAGCAATAGCTGCATACTCTCTCTCTCTCTTTCTGCCTTCTTAAAATATTATGCTGTTCTTTACTATTTTCTCTCCACTGTGCATCCAACCATGTTATAAAGCCAAGTCATGGGAAAGAAAGACAGAAACAAGAAATGGCATATATTGCCTAAAACCTTCCTCTGTATTTCCTACTCCGATCCAACTTGAATGTTCTAACTCTGTCGTTCTACTTTTCACAAAAAATCCCCCTTTTCAGTTTTACCCAAGTTCTACTATTTTGTCGATACAGAGCTGCTAGTAATATTTACATAATTTATGCATCTGAAGTGACCTTTTGTTTCGAGAGCGGTTTGAACAAACTAGCCAAAACGTTAGCTTTTTATCCTGTAATCTGGTACAAGTACCAGTCTGAGGCGGACAAACATTCTTCAAAAACCAAACATAAGCTTTGGAGAATGAAATTGTTTTGTATCCACCTTGTCGTTTCATGTGCATAACAAGCACTCCTTTACTAAGCAAAAATACGCGGGTCTCTAGAAGCCACCAACAAGCTTATTTTGCACACCTCATTTTTATTTTGCAAGAAGTACTTTGCTGACTACATAAATATAAGCCATGTACAAATATAACTAGCTCTATAAATAAATGCGTATACCATACGTACGTGAGCGTGCATGATATATAGATGGTCTTATGCGAATGAAGCAATAAGTAAGCAACTGACTCTCTTTTCTTTCGCCACCGTGCTCTACTACTGAAATCGCCCAACAAGCCGTGTATGAGCAGTGCAGTGCGGAGTTCCCACGTTTCATCACATTCATCCCTGACTGGAGGAATGAACCAATGGAAAGCATCTATCCAGTTGGAAAGCAACCGAGAAGTTTTGGCTCTTACTAAAGGAAAATAGAGAGATGCTTTCTTGGAAGAAGATGACGAAGGAAGGGAGGATGAACCAAGAAAGAATGTTGTAGTCTTGCTTAATATATTAGTAAAATAGTAATAGTATACATATAGTAAAGTAATACATTGTCTCAGACATAAATACATATAAATGCACACACACATTGCCTGACATTATTTTCATTATTATTATTATAGAGATAAAAATTATATAAGGAAAAGGAGACTACACTTTTTACGAGCCACTGACTCCTTCTCAACATGCATGGCCACCGCACTAAATCCATTCACATTCTTCTGGCTAAATTATGATCCCATGAGGATGGAAAACAACCAGTAATAGAAGTGGGGTTAATAGTAGTAGATCTAGAAGAACGGTTAGGTAAGATGCTTTACGGAGAGCAAAGGAGGACAAAAAAAAAAGAAAAGATTGCATAATAAAATCTACAATGAGTATGAAAAATGAACAAGGGGAGCAAAGGGGAGCAAAAGAAAAGGTAGAATCAACTTGGAATAAAAATTTTCATGTCAGGTTGTCTCTTTACTTATGCAATCAATCTTTGCTCATATTTCCTTCGTCTAAAATTCTAACTCACCAAAAGAATAATGGTATATTATTTAGTTTTTAACTATAGATTCCAGAATGCAATAATTCAGCTACAAAACTACAATGCTGTTATTTCGATGAACACTTTTGCATTTGCATTTTAAAAAGCTATTTTCCTATCAACTTTTAGACGTACTATTTGACACAAGCTTTATCTATCACGTTGAATGAAAGTTGAAAATAATTTCATTATTCATCTACCATTGGTTGTATAAGATACATACTTTGGTGATCTTTTCCCTACTTTCAATGACCTGAATTAATCGGAAGAAGAAAACTTAATATAAATGTTTATTTAGGGTATGTTTTAGTTAAAGCTTACAGTAGACTCTTTTGCATGGAAAAATATGAAAGTGATTTGCTTAACGAGTTAAAAACGATGAAGGAACTAGCAAGCAAGTATATACGCAGTAATAACATATGCAGCATTGCAAAAATGAGCTTCAAATATATACCTATATACAGTTGAGTGATTGCTGTTGAATTTTATATTTGAATTAAAAATTATATTAAAAGTGAATGACACGATTGCACCTGTGCCACTGCATGTTGCCAACATATTCTAGAAAGTTTTTGTATACCATACAAAATGATCCTCTTTTCATCCTGTATTCGGAGACAAATGGAGCATAGCAGAATTGACGATATTCATTTTTTCTTTGCACTCGCTCTTTATGGCAAATCATTCCATTGAAAAGTAATGTAGTGCAAAGTAGTGAGCACTAAAAGTGTACTTTCACGACTGCATAGCACCTCATGCGGTATCCGTATAGGTATTCCTTTTTGGTTAGCCCAATTCAAAAGAAGAAACCAGTGGTTGATCTTTTTGCACAAATCTTGCATGTGAAGAAGAATGGTGCATATTTCATGAAACTCTCTGCCACTACTACTTCTGTGCCGGCTGTTGTTTCCTAACTTTCACCATATCTCTTTCTCTTCCTTTTAGAAAATTGAGTGAGCTGTATTTTTGCACACATACAAGTCAAAAGACGGATGAGTAAAAAAGACAGGGCATTGCTGGAGCAGAAGAGTAGAAGCACTAGTGATTTATCTTTAAGGATGAATGGTTGCATGACTGCATTTATATGTATGCGACTTTGTTATAACGCTATAATATGCATCTCTGTATATGTTCGTCAGTCTGAAAATTCTACGTTTTAAATGAAAAAGAGAAATACAGCAGCAACTAGCAACCAGTGTAATAACAATAACTAGTTTCCACTCTGTAGATCCATTTTGTCTCTCTATAAAGCAGACAGCCGCCTTATCTATGCACACAATGTGCTAGCATGTATACGAAGCAAAGAAATATATTGAATAATAATGTAACTTTTGCAAAACCTTTCGCTCACCCTGTTAGCCTTGCTTTTTGCTCCCACACACATTTTTGGCATGTAAGTAGACTTATTGAAGAGAGCAGAAAGGGGCAAAGAAGAGAAAGCCAACCACTTTCCTCATTCACTTCACTGTTTACTCACCTACTTTTCTCCTGCTTTCTCCGTCCTGATGGTGAATGCATGAATGCATGCATATCTGAAAATCAGTTCAACTTTCACCACTATTGCGTATACACTCCTTCGACTACTTCTCTCCAGCTCCACATCACTTTGCTAACTCTTCCTTTTGTTAGACAACATGAAATGGTAGTGTGGTGGCTACAAAGCAGAATGCTGCTATTTTAGAGGAGAGTCATGGGAAAAGTTTTGGTTCACCGAAAGTACACGCATACACCGTATGACTACACAGTATTCTATAATTTGACATGCTACCTATTTCTACCTACCTTCAGCCACGCTATGAGTATTCAGTGCGCACAGAAAAGAGAAAATCTTCTTGCTAAAAAAACTTGCTCCGTTCTCCTGAGAGCGGCTAGTCAAGAAAAACGCGAGGCTATTTTCTTCTTAGATAAACAGAAAAAAAATTCGTAAGAGTACGTACTTAGCATATCTTTATGTATACAGTCGAATCTATACTACTATTATTATGCAGACTCTACCCTATTTTTTAACAAATAGCTTGGCCCATAAGCCCCCAGCTATTGCAGCTTTTGTGGACGTATAACGAGGAGAAAATGGTATAGATGTTCTGTATCATTTCCTGTCATACTAAGAAAACAGTTTAAAATGTATGCAATGCCTTATAATATGCGTATTCTACGAATAGAGCTAAAAAGCGCGTACATCATTTTTTCTTGCATGAAAATCAGACCTGCTTGAAAAAGCACACAATTTTCGTTCTCGTATCATTCTTCCTCTTCTCTGAAGGGTCTTCACATACATTTTTTCCTTTCAATTTTCCCAGTTTATATTTATTTTTCCGGAATAAGAGTTGCGCCAAGCTGTCAACATTCCAAGCATGTATTTGCCATTAAAAAGTGCGTGAATACATTATACATGTTAAAGTACAATTCACTATAGTTAGCATTAGCTTATCTGCAAATGATATAGCTTGTCTCGAAAATAAATAGCTTACTTATGGCCGAATGTATAGCAAATACAAATGCTACTTGTCATTTCCCGTTTTTTTCGTCTCCGCCAAGTATATGTATACTTGTGTTACTAACTAGTTGGAATTTCAGAGACGTAGTTGAGAGAGTAATGTGTAAATGTATGTGTACTTTAACGCCAGCAAAAGCATGACAACAACGAAGACATGATGCATGCACAAGTACACATATTGTTCCTCAGTTTGATATCCGTATTTGTGTTTCTCCACAGCAGAGTGTAAGTACTTTCATAGAAAGGAACACATTAAATTTACACAAGTCTTCGTACTACTTCACTTGATCCTTTCTTGCCTTTTTGTAAGTCTTTTGTTGCTGACGGTACATGTTTTTTCCTATGTTCCAAAATGCGTGTAAGAATCTGCAGCAGGAGTAGCATTGGCCGTAGTAAAAGTGGATAAGTTATTGGCAAAGCAGTCGTAGATTTTGCCTCTTTAGTGGCTGTCACTCAGTCCCTGTATGACCTAATAAAAGGGGATTTACCATTTCTATATGAAAAATATTCAATAGGTCGAGAAATACGAGGAGAGAACGACAATGACTGGAACTTGGCTTCGTATCACACACAAGACCAACAACAAGTCTTCTCAAGTCTGTTTAAATTGATGTAGGCTTTGATTCCTGCGAGCAAGAAAAAAGTAATATGAATACGCTCTTATTATGGATCTCTATCTCTGCTACTCATATATAATATCAATACTTTTTGCCATGTTTTGTTCGCATAGTAAATTCTATTGTGCATAGATATATATTCACAATTTATATGTCAAGGTATCAGATATTGTGATGATGAAAGAAATAGAGCTGCTGAAGAGGTGCATCTTCGGTTTCTTATGATATTTTATATAGATCCATAAATCAAAAATCTTTCAATCTTCAGCGATATCATGGTGATCAAAAAATTTGCTTCGGCTTTTCAAAGTATGACCTAACAAGTCTCCACACCAAAAGAGAGATGATGAGAAAAAATATGAGAATCTGTACATGTAAGTCAGAGTAGAAGAATATGGACGTTCTACTTACTTTTCTTTCTTCTCATTTTTTCATCGCGTTTGCTTGCATGTAATAGAATTTTTTTTGGTGATAACACTCAAAGAAAAAAAAAATTCTCGGTTTGTGCTTCAAGCACGTCTCCTCTCGTTGTCGTGCTACTCGAACTCATCTCACTCATCTTTCCTTGTCCCGTTACCCTTTATTTTCCTCGACTTTTTTTCCACGTTTGTATGGACTACTCATAAAATGAGTAACCATGTGTATAGATGCTATTACTTATTGCAAGCCTATGTATATTAAATAAATAAGGTTGTTGTAATCGGTCGATATGAAATTTGGTTGTGAGGTACAACAACGAAAAACCGTATTATTACTATTACTACTGGAACGACAAGAGCCCTATTTTTGTTCAGCGAAAACATCTCGTTTTACCAAGTAATACAAAAGTGGGTACTTATTACTTCTACTTTCACCATGAAAACATGACGCTGCTGCTGATGATGAGTAGGATTGTAAAATGATGCATGCATATATACTACTCATGCATGTCTTCGCTGCTGACTTTGTAATACGTACCTAAGCAAATTCTCTTCTTCTTCTTTTTACACATATAAATTTTGATCGGATACATTTTGGTTTTCGGGACACGATGTCCTGTTTTCAAGGCTTTCCCCTTTTTTCTCTCTTTCTTCACTTTACCTAATGCCAAGTTACGAACGTACGTACGTTTGTTAAAACTTGCTTTTTTCCTACAGTCAACGTGAGCTGAATTTTTAGCAAAAGTTGATTTTCTCTTCTTTCTTTCTCTCTCTCTCTCTTTCTCGCTTTCACTATCTCGTTTCTATGACTGCATTATACACATATTTCTCACATTGAGTGCTACTCATGTCCTTTTCTACTGCTGCTGATGCTATTGATGGCGAGATGTTAGAAGGAGTGAATGAGAGAGAGAGAGAGAAGAGGAAAAGGAAGAAGAAACGAGAGAAAAGGCATCATCATCGTCGTTGGAGAACAAGAAGAAAATGTAAAAGGAGAAGTGGAAGGAGAAGAATAGAAAGAATGAACACTATGGTTTTACTAGTATTGCTACACACTTCCCCATTTCACTCTCCCTTTCTTTCTTATTCCTCTTCGTATTCTTGTGCTCCTTCCTCCTCTCAAGTCAAGTCAGTAGCGCAAGCTAAGCGTAAAGTGATGTGTAGCGTCGAAAAAGGAAGAATGAGAAGAAGAGAAAAGGCGAGAGAGAGAGAATTTAGGTCTTCTTTTGCATGAACTTTCAGAAAGCTATATTATTATATAGAAGTAAGTTGGCAAAATCTATGTATGTTGTTTAAAATAGAGAAACATTTTATCAGTGTTGCTACTCTTGAGACTACTGCTACTTCCACAATTGTTCATCATCATCATCATCTTTCTCGTCGTCATTTAGTTTCGAACAGGCTCGCATTGATTTTTTGTAGTCTTCTCACGAAGGATCTCTCACACGAACGGTTTCTGTTATTGTGTGCAAATACATGCATAATATTAAATACATATTTAATAGAGTGGTGTGGTGTACCGGGTGTGTGAGCTCAACAACAATAGCACTCACAGATAAGTCCAAAAAACGGAAATGACGCGCCTTTTTCTCCCTGTAACTCACAAAATGGTCTTGTAAAATTCACCATTTGACAATTTTTATTTTAAAAACAAAAGAGACGCAGAGACAACGAAATAAAGAGAGAGGATAGAAGAGATTACAAGACGGAATGAATGAAAGTGAGAGGTCGCAAAATGTTCTCAAATAGGATAGAAGATTGGGAGACTTGGCTCCAGCTTAAAAGTGTGTTTTTGGTTGCATATGAGTCGTAGTTTTGCAATATTTTTCTTTTTCAAAGAAGAGACTTGACGAGAGAGAAAGATAGATAGAGATGAAGCAAGAGAGTGTGTGTGAGAGAGAGAAGAACAGGATGTAAATTAGGAAAGGAGAAAGGCCCAGTTTTACTTTGGGAAAGAGGAGGGAGAGACGAAAACCGAGATGAGAGAGAAATAGAAAGTGAAAGACGTAAAATACAACAGGGACATTCAGCACAACACATGTACACATTTAGTTTCTCTTCATTGGTATTGAAAGCAGGGAAAGAAAGATAGAAATGAATGTGGGTGGTGGGTGTGCATCAGCAAGAAAAGATAGTTTATAGTAAAAATGGAAGTACAGAAGAAGAAGATGAAGAAGCAATTTATCCAAGGGCCTAAGGACATTAGGAAAATTTTCCAGAGTAAACTTGACAAATCCTTGATCTCTGTGGCGTCTCTCCTTTCTATTTCTTCCCTTCCCTCTGCCTACGTTTTTATACTTATCACGCCTTTGTGAACTCCAAAGTACACGTCGTCTCCACTTAGAGTTTTAACGAGAGCAATACCAGCAACACCAGAAAACTAGTAGCATAATAAATATCTGGAGCATATAAACACCCAAACATACACGCTCCTCTCCTGTAACATAAACCAAATGCCAGTAGCACTTCTGCTGCTGTACCATCACCTTCTTTCTCCTTTTTCTTTTGCCTTGTCCGGACTTCCTGAGAACTTTAGAGCTCTTTTTGGACTAGAAAATTTTCGATCCTTTGATTCATTTTCCGGTGACTGTCGGAATATCAAAATGCTCACGTGAGAACAAGTTGGAGGAAAAAAGAAGAAAGCGTGAAAAGAAGAGTCGGTGAGAAAGAGTGAGAAGAAAGGTTTCGGGATGAGAATGTATAAAAATGTTGTACTACGGAAGATCACGTATTTAGTGGTGTGCATGTTATGTGTTTGAATATGGGAAGATAAACCACCTTTACTACTGGTACCAAAGTCTTTAGCACTAGTGTACTTGATAACGTGGTTGTGGCAAAACAAAGAAAGAGAGAAAATACGAAACAAAAGAAATTTTTACACAGATACAGAAAAAAAAATGTTTTAGAAAGTGAGAGGAAAGAATGTGTGCAAATGTTTGATAAAAGAATGAACAGGCCTGATAAATTTATACTATTTCTTTTCTCATTTCTCCTTAGAAAATGGGATACCGATACTTTCACTAACCACCACCAAGATTTGCAGACGTAATGGTCGTAGTACCCAACTGCAAAAAATCAGCAGTATAAGAAAACCTAACAAGGAAAACGCACTTTGCATTATTAAGTAAGTAATGAATTGGAAAAAGATAGATGATAATAACAGAAAGGAAGAGAGCCGTGAGAAGAACAACAGGGGAATCATCAGTGTCCAATAAAAATACATGTACGGGTACACGAATGGTATATACATTATACGTGCAAAGATAGGAAATGGGATACCAATGAACAATAAATTCTATATAGGCTCACATCTATCCAGCATTCTCACTGTGCAAATAGCCACCGTCGCCGCCAAACAATTTATTTACTCCTTGTCTTTTCCTGCCAATAATAATAGTTTAGTAGAGTAATAGCTGGAAAGACGGGTTCGAGGGAGAAACTGAGCTCAAAAACTAAACCTGATCTCCACCGCTGGTTTATATTGCGAAATCCGAAAAGAGAACCATACGATCATCACTCCACTTGGAATACTTCACAAGTCATGGTTATTTCGTAGACCATAGCTGTCTCAATATGAAGAGGGAAAATCGTGTTGGCTCACTACCATACCGTTGTTCGTTTGTCGGTAGATAAAAAACTCTTCATTGTTTTCCGTTTCCTTCACATGCTGGGATCATCATGAGAATAGCAAGTAAAATGTTTCTGAGATCAAACTTGGTACTATTCTTTTATTTTGCAACCAAATGTACATCTCTCTATCAATAATAAATAGATTTTGGTGCATCGGTTTTACCACTACTTATACAAGCATTAGAGTAAAGTGGGTGACAAAGAACAAGAGTAGGAACAATAACAGCTGTAGAAATAATAGGGACCTGACCCGGAAAAAAATCAGTTTTGTTTATTTCGTAAGCGACGAGAGTATAGAAGAAAGAAAAAATCTGTAACAAAGTTTCGAAATGAGTAAGACTTTGTAACTCTGGTATCTTCTCCTTTCTCCCATTTTCACTTCACCTCATGTTATATCTTTGGTTTATATAGGGAAACAAGTAGTAGTAGTAGAATGTAGTAGGCTGTAGTACCAACTGAAACTCATTCATTCACAGCGGCATTCCGTTTCGACACGGAGAAAGCATTGCAGAGTAACACTTGAGCGTGGATACGCAACGCAGCGGTAGAGTTGGTTGATGGTAAACTAACAAACCAGAGAATTCTGCTTGCTTTTTGAAAGGAAAATGTCTGCGGAATGTTGTTTATGTGCTGCAGTTGTTTTGCGAGAACTTGTGATGATGATAATGATGATTTTCATTCTCCCGAGCAAAGTCTTTGTGTAATGGTAATAGCGTCAAATCACCCCATTTTTTGCCCTTGTTTCTCGTTCATTGTCTCTTTCAGATTCACACTTGCACACAAATGAAAAGCAGAACTAGCCTGGGCATTAGCACCAAAGAGCTGTCTGTATTCCGCTGACAGTACTATAAACTGAAGTGTAATGTATGAATGTGCTTTTCCTGTGCTGCCATAAAAATACATAATAGATGGGTCAGGTTTGCAGATTTCATTTTTGCACTGACTTAACAATCCATTTTTATGGCTTGGTTTGGTAGGGATTTTCATGTGTGCGTATGTTGGTCCTATCATTTAGGGAAAATTTATTGCCTGCATCTAAAAATGCAATGCCTATAACAGTTCCCCTCTTTGCACTCATTACTCTTACTCAACAACATCAATAGCAGCACCATACCAGACACAAAGCATCTTTTTTTTTGCCAATCTCCAGTGCTTCTACTGCAGCCGGAAAAGAACTCGAGGGAGTATTCGGATAATGAGCTGTGTCGTTTATTGATTCAACTGGAAAAAAGAGCCAAAAGCAGAAATGACAATATAATATAGGAACTAAATACATACACACATGAGTACGACATGCATTTTAACCACCATGTTTAGTCTGTTTTAGCGTGTGAATCCAATCTAAATAATATTTTTGTCAGTTGTTTAGAAACGACATAAAGCTCACCGCCAGACACACGCATTAGACAATCACTTGTCTAAATACAGCTCACAAATGAATGACATGTTTTACAGATAGGTAAATACAACTTGTACTGTGGTGTCTACCAAATGTTTCCCTATATAATATTATGTGTATGGTTTGTTTGTAATCCATTTAATTTGTGTCTTGTCCTTGGCTCCGTTTTTACAGTAGCAATAAAAGTAAACAGACCCCTTCTGCACAGAGAATGTAGGCAGACAGACTGAGAATGACGAAGGGAATCGTTAAACGTAAAAACTTGTGTAAAATACCAACAAAATCCAAGTGACTACCTATCTACCTATACGATGCCAAACAACTAACCAGAATCGAGTAAAAAGCAGTGTCGTGGTAGTTTTTACAATCCATTATGATATTGTAGCAGAGTGCATTTTACGGGTTTGCTCCTTTTTTGGCTGGATGTTTCAGTCTATTCTCTCTACTTATAATCTAGGGATATGGATTTGTAAAAGTAAAAGGCAGACACACAAATACACACAGGATTTTTACAACAAGCCATGTTGAATCACCAAACATCAACTCTCCAAACATTCCCATAAAACCAGAATTGAATTTCCATTATTTTTGCGTCTACGACTCCACCAGCAGCCCATGGAACTGCCTCTTGCAAAACATGTTTGATTCCAAACACTAAACATGAAATGGAAAAAGGTGCCTACAACAAACATACATGGAATTGTGGCTATTGAAAAAGAAAGTCCGATTTTCCCTTTTTGGCACTTGGCAGCGTACAAAATGTTTTTTTTAGACTGGAAGAGAAAGATGATAGCTATTTTCTCTCTCTTTTCCTTCCTCTATGCATGTGAAATAAATTGAAGTAGAGTAGCTACACAGAGATATGTGCCTTTACTTGAGCACAATGAATACCGTTAGTTTTATTATTGCCGTTACAAAGAAAAAAGCTCTTTGTGTATTTTATAGACCAACCATATAATTTTCTCTTGGTTCTTGAGTACATTGATGACTGTGTGAGTGGTTGAAAATGAAAGCTCAAAAATTGAGCAGCTCTTTCCTCCTTCGACTCATACTGGTAGTTTTACTACGCCTTGGCCTTTTGTTATTCTTCCCAAAAAACTAACGCATTTAAAACGTGGCAAATCTACAAGTGTCTTCTTCCTACTCATACTACAACACCATCATCGTCTCATCCTCTCGTTCTCCTCCTCTTCGCAGAATAGTTAAGCAGGAAATTGTTCTAAAGTTAAGAAAAAAATCAACGACGGAAAAGACGGAGTCGAATAAATGCTGTTGAGTAATCTGAGTAAGAGAGTGAGGGAAACGAGCACCAGTATGAAAAGAGGAGAAGTTGTAAGTGCAATTGGATGGGAGTCAGATTCCAGATGAAAACCAGAGTATGTCTGAATGATATTTGCATATTATTAAAGACAGTCACCGGAATACGAGTTAGTCGTCATCATCATCTCGTGATGATGGTGGATGGTGATCGCCAGAGGGAAATGTAGGTGTATAGCGAATCCGCTTACGAGAAGTTTGTTCTCTCCGTTTCTTGATTTCTTGTACTGACTTAACTTACATTTCGTCTTGCTCATCGTCATCCCCGTTACAGCATAAGTAGAACCAGTAACATGCGACTAAGAGCGGGCGGAAATTGATTTTAAATTCGTATTCTTTCAAAGCTGCAACAACCACTTTGGTTATTGGGGAAAGAAAAAGAGAGATGAGATGTTTTAAGGAGACCGAGAATAGAAAAGAGCGAATGATAGTTAAAGCGGTGGTGGTGGTGATGTGCAGATGAAGATGATGATTTTTTCATGGTTAATGCGATTCCCAGTTCTCATCTTTTGTAGGAACTGTGTCTGTGCACACAATAACGATCTTTTAATACAAAAAATAAAAATGAAATCGGAAGGCAAATCTTCTTACATAAATAAGTAGATTGAGCAGAAAGGATTACATAAACGGATAACCTCGTGTGTGTGATCTCCATTTCCTGCATCTCGATAAAACGAATGTGCCCGAATGCAATCGCAGTAATAATAGTTTGACAGAAATGGCACAAGAAAAGTACAGAGTTTATGAATAGAATTTCGAACGCCTACCGCCATTCGATGCAAAGCATTAAAAAGGGAGGTCTGTGTGTAAACTAAAATAAAAACGGAAATCGGAATCACTTGCCATAAATATAATCCTCTCTTCCCCATTATCCATCCCATTTGAAATGTATTGATAGTTAATTGTAGGTTTTTTGTTGCAAAGGGGACGAGAGAAAGAAAGAAAAGTTTTATAACAGCTATTTCAACAAATGTAATGCTGTTGTGTAGATTGCAATTGTTTCCAAACTGAAAGCATTGGTGGTTAACGCAAGGCCATTTTTATTTTTATATGTCTTTTGGATTGGTTTTTGGAGGATGGCATGCTGAATAGTAGTTTTTGTAATGGTAGGGCACTAGTAAGTAGTAAACAGTTCGCCTGTGGAAGAAGCAACAACCAGCCAAATGGAAACATAAAACAAAAGAAAGAGAGAAATGGTAAATGGCGTTTCCCTTCCTTTTCTTCTTCAATTCAACAAATTCTTGCTGAATTAATCTGAAGAAAACTGTAGAATAAATTACAAAAATGAAAACAGAGAATTCAGCGCCATTAGGACCCCTGCATGCGAGAAGCTTGTAAAATAACTTTTTAGAGAATGACAGTACAACGATAACAAATGATTACATGATGTCCTCCCTTGTCTTTTTGAATTCATATGGCAAGAGCATGAGACTACAATCGATTACTAAATAATCCAAGTAATGGAAACTTTTTAACTATTATGAACTGAAAAGCACATAAATGCATGGAAGGTAAAACATCAGTCGTTATTTTTGTTGATCAGAAACTACGACTACAGGAATATTTTTACAATTATTTTATACTGCAAGTAATTTGGTATCAAAGTCATAGTCATAGTGGGTCAACGTAAGAATTGCAGCGACCTGAATACTTGTTCTGTTTCTAGATCAACAACAATTTCATAGACACCGTTGAAAATTTGGAAGTTATGCCGGATTCTTAGTTTGAGTGACTAAATTCTAGTAGATAAGGTGATTGTTTGAGATTTACGTTGTTGTTCTTGCTACAGTTTGCGGAAGTTAGTCGCAATAACGGAGATGCACAAATAGGTAGTACGTATGCAAGTGCAAAATACATAAAATGAACACACAATCCTAAATAAAAATGTTCACAATTTTGCAAATCATTGTCGCTTCCTTCCAGTCGTTTAAAGTGCATTCTCTTATATAAACTGAGAAATTTCTTTCCACAGTAACATAAAGCATGCACAGCGCAAGTTGATCAGTAAATAGCTTATCAATGAGAATGCCGTGATATGAAATAAACGAGCGATATCAGTTAACTCATTGAAATACTTCCACCATAAAATTCATACATACCGTTTTCCCTATGTGATAGCTTTATACTAATGGATCCTACTTTCCCTCCCTTCCTCCCATTCCACTTGTCTCTCTTTGAAATGCACAGCGATAGTTGACTATCTGCCGTTTCCAAGCCGTGGAGAATTGGGCTAGTTGCCAGAATCAAAGTGGCAATGAAAAACAAAAAGAGAGACAAATGCCGAGGAAAATTCGAAAATCCAGACTTGTGTTTTTATATTGGTCCAGTTTCCTTTCTTGTAGCAATATTTAACTGCTTGTAGTGGTGTGTTTTCAGATGATACGATATCATCCCTTTTCCACATGAGGAAGGAGAAAAAATTTGCTTTCCTATAGAGAACACGAGACTAACATTATTTGTCAGTCTCGATAACAACTCCGATTTATTTTCTCTATAAATTTATCACTTTTCTCTCATTTTCTTCTATTTTATCAATTTCAAGCATGATAAAACATCCACTTTCGCCAGTGCATTAGTATTAACGTTGTCATCCATGTGAAGAGAAGTTATCGAGATCTTTAAAAGAGTGCAAAATAATTGGTTTATTTTGTTTTTTTTAAATTTGATTTTACGTAAACCACTTGATTTACAACATGCAATACAATTTAAAAGAAAATGATGGAACAAAAAAGGCAGCATGAAAAACAACATTCTGCAAAACTACGTAATATTATGCGCTCTTATTCAGTTTGTTTGCAAAATTTTGTATTCTTGAGATTCCAAAACCATAAAACTTTTCAGCGCTCTTTTTGCACCGTCTCACTTTGTATTGGATACAACACTAATGTGTTTTGCCACACACGTCCCTTCCCTACCGCCTCACATTGACCTTCTGAACTTTCTCCTAAGTGCAAGTGCATGTAAAATGTCGCAGAGACCGAGCGCAACCATAATTTAAACTGATGATCATTTAATAAATAAAAGCAACACGGTTTAGTTCACCTCCTCATATATATTTAAGTACATGGAAAATAAACGTCTTGTATAAGGTAACCGGCGATTAGCGCCCCAACACATTTGCGCCCCCCAGTCATTCTGCGCCCAAGACCATTTGCGCCCGTGA